>JAKGSA010001172.1:16228-50397 GCA_033558755.1 Philaethria dido | reverse complement strand
CAGTGAGTTAGAGTTTAATTTCCTCACTCTGGTGAGACAAAGGGCGGCCAGTTCTGCCATTTAAAACGCAATTCGGACGGAAAGATGAGAATTGTGTGTTTTGACACTAGGATTTTTCTATCTACCCTGCTAAGTGAGAAGAAATAAAATGTGAAGCTAATAAAAAGAAAAATATATTGTAATAATAGACTTTTTTGTTTGGTGGTAGGAGGTTCGTCCTCCGTCTGGCTCGCGACAACTATCATGTCAAAGACGAACCGCCAAATATCTTATGATGTGTTCCGGTTCGATGGCATGTAAGCCAGGTTTTCCCATTCCCACCCATCCTTTCCCCAAAATGTGGTGGTTCCGAAAACGGAATACTACATTGTCCTCCTCTTCCATCTGTATCCTCTAGGTTGGCAACGCATCTACAACATCTCTGGTGTTGTAGATGTTCATGGGCGAAGGTATCCACTTACTATCAGGTGATCCTTCTGCTCGTTTGCCATCCGTTATCCATAAAAAAAAAAAAAAAAATAATAGTCTTACTGTTTATCTCTTCCCAATTAATTTATTTTCTTACAACACGTACCAGGTCTAGTCGCTACGCCAAATCTGAAATCACTATCCCCTATTCGTAAAATCTGTCGCCTTTTTATATCATTTAGTTACCATAGTTACATTATCATATTTATTACTTCTGCCTGGCATCACATTTTTTTATCTTTACGTACATATTTAGGTAATACATCCAAACATCTATTAGTTCTTTGTGAAAGTTTAACACAGATACGTCTTTGTTTCCTTCCTCTTGAAGCTCGTTAATTAATGAATTGTTTAAAAACAGAACAGTTTTAACTTTTTCAGCACCTTTCTTTAAAGTAGTTCTTCTTTATATCCGACTCAGCTTTTATAAAATAAATGTTAATTAATACATACATACATATATAGCTTCACGCTGTATCCCGCATAAAGCAGGGTAGACAGAGGGAACCTAGTGTTAAGATACTCCGTTCTCCACTTTCCGCCGAATTAAAGCATTGCGTGCTGAGTGGCGGAACTCAACGCCGCGCTTTGCCTTGTCACCAAACTAAAGAAATAAAAAAAACCATTTCCTCGAGTGGGAATTGAACCCACAAGCTGTCGGGTTTACAGTCGCACGCTTGTGTCTCTGCGTCACGACAGGCGTTAGTTAAGACGTTAGGTAATTAATATTTAATATTAAATATTGTAGATAGACATCTATATAAATAATAAACCAATATTTGTTGCTTTAAGGTTACAAGTAAAATTGTTAAAATTTTAACAAAAAACAACCATTTCTATTATTAATTATTGCACTGAAAAGCAAAATTATTGATAATAACTCAAAATCAGACTTTAATTATTTAAATGACACCATCTCAGGAACACTAGCTATCATATAATAAAAGAATTATTGAAATTGGTTCACCCACTAAAAATACTATAGATTTTTTTGAAATTAGTTAAAAAATTATATGTTGCATTTAAATTTAGTACCACTATTAAAAAATTTTGAATTACTTTTTTCTTACGGTTATGGTCAACCGTAGTCCATACTAGTCATGCGGTCATGCGTTAATTTGAAGTAACTAGATTATCAAAATTTTTGACAAGCCATCATAACTGCCAAAATATTTTTTTATATATTTTTAATAAAATATTGTACTTTGTTGTTTTTAATATCTCTGAGAATATATAAAGTTTCACGATAATCAGTTCAGTAGTTTTAGCTTGAAAGCATAACAAACAAATATACATTTATAATACTAGTATGGATATTGATGATTAGGATTATTAAAAATATTAACAAAAAAATCATTAATATGGAAAATTTATTGGAACGATATAAAATCTTTTGTTAAATTGACGCAAACCATAAAACAATTCGATTAATTTCTCAGTTCATTGAGTACATTGTTGTATATTATAATCAGAGTGATTTACGAATGAGTTGATTATTTGTATTGTTGTATTAATTTACGTACATATATTAAGAATAGCTTCACGCTTTATCCCGCATGGCAGGGTAGTCAAAGAGAACCGAGCGTCAAGACACTCCGTTCGCCGCTTTATGTTTAAATTTAAGACATTGCGTGTTAAATGGCGGAACTCAATACTACACTTTGTTTTACTAGAGCAGAGAAAATGAAAATAATTTAAATATAAATGTCCCCCCGAGAGGGAATCCCATAACCAATCGCGGTTACAGTGGAAATGTGACTACGACAATAGAGTCGATTTGAATGCCTAAATGCCTAAATTTCATATTAATATATGTGTATAAAACTCTTTCATTTCTCACTGAGTTATAAACATCGTAGACCCGAAATAATAAATTTACAAAACTGAAATTTCGCATATATTTACTTTGACAATGGCCAAGGAGCGATAACATAGGATTTCCCGAAAATGTACCGGGATGGAAAAAAAGTAACGTCTTACAGTCAAAACTAAGAAAGATAAATAGTGTTAAGACACTCCGTTTACCTTTTTCCGTTCAAATTCGAGACATAATACAATTGCAGTTACTGTCAAATGCTGCCCCACTACGCTGCAGTGGCCTCTTCCTATAAACATATGAATACGATCAGTCAATATGAATTTAGTATAAACATACTTTTTTTTTATTTTTATTATATCAATCGATATATAATGTTATTCTATAAGGAACAATATAAGGCAAATATATGTGTTATGTATTGAGTAATCCAGTCAGGGACATGGACCTAAGGGATTTAGAGCTACATTTCAATATGACGTGTGTAGAATTGTATGAACTGTGTTGTATAAGCTTTCATAACAATGCATTGCGCTTGTAAGCGTTTTCTTTAAATTTGGTGAACTTGTTTTAGAGCTTACTATAAAATTTTACAGCAATTTTAACCGAAATTATATTAAATGCACTAATAAGTGAAATTACGAATAACTCGAAAATAGTTAATATAACTTCTGAAAATGAAGACATTCTAAACTGGACTGTTTTTGAATATTCTTTATTGCACTTAATAAAATACAAAAAGAAAATAAAATATTTAAGAAATTCGTGGATAAAGAAAGGTAGACTTATCTCTAGAAGAGATCTCTTCTAGTCAACCTGTGAACGTGGGTGCATGATATGTTGCGGGATTCACATTAGGATAAAAAAAATATATTTGGTAACAAGGCAAAGCACGGCGTTGAGTTCCGCCATTCAGCACGCAATGTCTCAATTGGGCGGAAAAAGTGGGGAACGGAGTGTCTTAACACTAGGTTCTCTGCCTACCCTGCTATATGCGGCATACAAAGCGTGAAGCTATGTATGTATGTAAAATAAATATGTATGTTACCGTATATTTTTTTACTGGGTAAAATAATTTTGATAATTATTTCTTTATATGACAGCTAGTCCTTATCATGTCGTCCATATTAATTTAAGTTTTCGAGTTATTCGTAATGTTACTTTAGCGCATTTTATTTGAAGTTGCTAACTTTATGAAGACGCCTGGCAAACTAAATTTTCGGTATAAATAAACGTGTTAAAGATAAAGTAGACCGGGCAAATACTAGAAGTGATGAAATTGAATTCGCACAGTCGCACGACGTTTCCACTCCCATGGGAACCGACACTCGAGATACAAAGTTCTATTTAGCGAAATATGCTGTTTACTTAGCTTTTAGTTTAAAGAGTACTTACTATTTTAAAGTAATATTGCTTCTTTTTCTTATTATTGTCCTTTATTTGCGGTTATAGTGCCGCAGTGAAATGTGTGTATGTAATTATGGTTGGTTGTGAATTGATTCCCTCTAAGTGAGGCAGAAATTATTTATATTAAAATTATTTTTATTTCTTTGTTCTGGTGAGAGAAGGTGTATCGTTGAATTCTGCTTCTCAACATGTCTCAATTTTGAGTGAAATGTGGACAACTAAGTGTCCTAATCTATGTTCTATTTTCTCTTTGGACTTCTCTGCTATGCACGATTATGTGTGTAACTGCCTTACTTTGAAGTAATATTGGTAAGTTTTTAAAGAAATATTGGCCTTTTTTTTTCTTATTTATTTAAATGTTTTTTAAAGTCTCTTTCTCTCGTAGAGAATCTGTCACTTGTGTTATCTTCATATTTGAATGCTTAAGAAGTGTTTATTTATAATGACTTTAGCTACAGTTTACAGTCGTGAATGTAACTAAAAAAATATTCAAAAAATATGATTTAATAAAAAATTAACAAATTTTGCCAATATTTCGTTATATTGTACATTAACATTTTAAACTGAACTAGTTGTCGCCCGCATCTTTGTTTGCGCAGAATTTATGACGCTTGCCATATTATTTCCACGTACAAATTTAATGACATCTATTCTTAATTTATAGTGTTCGAAAAGAGTATTCACTCCCCAAAGAATCTACATGCTAAGCTACAACTTTTTACTCCCAGTAGTTTCGGCTGTAAGTTGGCTGTCAATCACTCTGAAGGAAACGGAAGTTTTATATACATAATACATAGATTTCTTTTTGTATTCTTATTGATTGATGAATATAATGTACTTTACAAATTTTCGTTCTTGCGTTGGTTACTTTTTTATGTACTCGTTTATAATTGACGTCAATGGCGAAGGGTGAAAATTATAGTTAGGCAAGCCGGTAATTTTTAGAGAAGCCGGTATATTTAGGGAATCCGGTATAGGATGTGCAGGTATTTAGTAAGATGTCAGAGCTTGTTTTTTGCAATTTTATGATCACTATTTTCCTGGTAAACTTTTTTTTAGATCTCATTCTTGTAGTTTGAAAAATTAGGCAAGCCGATGGGAACCGTGTTGTATCAGAATTTTGGTTCTTCCAACAATTTTATAAGCACACACCACACGATGAGACGAAATTACACCATCCTTTGTTATCAAAAATCAACTGGCGTAGTTCTATTCAAAATTCGTTGTTCTCGATTTCTATTGTGAACGTGAATGAATTTGTTCCACACATTTTGCCGTTTTAAATGTTAAACAATACAAAACCATGTTGTGAAAATTGAAGCTTTTTGTTGGTGGTCGGCAGTACACCTGCTTTTTATTGGCCAAATATTGAAAAGCGACATGTTGATCTAATACGTACAATTTGTATGCAATTCTGTTTTGTTTTATGAATGAATACTTGTACTATTAAGGGTTATGGAAGCGTATGATATGCTTTTGATCATAACGATATATCGATATAGCGTATTTAAGATTGATAGTTTTTTTTTGGATTTCTTTCCACCCGAATTGGACACGTTGCGGGTTATTGGCGGAACTCAACGCCGCGCTTTGTATTGTAACAGCGGAGAAATTAACATAGTTTAAGCATAGCCATTCCCCGAGTGGGAATCGGACTCATAATCGATCGTATACACAGTCTGTCTCGCTGTGCCACTATGCCAGGATGGCCTTTATAATCTTTTAACGATTGATAATACCTGGTGTTAAGATATTCAGTTCTGCTCCCCACTTTCCGCCGGATTGTGACATTGCGTGCTGAGCGGCGGAACACAACGCCATTTGCCATGTTACCAAACCCAGGAAACGAAAATGCAAAATATTGTTTCATTTCCTGGAGTGGGAATCGAACCCACAAGCTGTCGCCTTTACAGTCGCACGCTTGTGCCTCTGCTCCACGACAGGTGTCATTTTGTTTATTTAAAATATATATTTAAACATACAATTATAAACCAAACAAACTAGACACCTGTGGGCGTCAGTAAATACCGTTAATCGATTTCCTAGCGGTGCACAACGAAGTTTCCTGTTTTTTATCTACACTTAAATTAATGACCGTTTGCTAGGTGGCTGGCAATTAGACGAAATTTATGTGAACGTGTGGTCCAGAAGCTTTTAATTCGGCACAGTCGATCTCGATTTTGAGATAGCTCAATGAATTTTAATTGCTATGGAGTTAAAGAATTTTGTGATTTAAATACACTATTTGTAATGTTTTATTTACTTATTTTTTATATTTTTTTAAATAAATATCTTAACTTAGCATTTATAGAAATTTGGAAGTAGTGGGATTCGAATCCGCGCCCCTTGTAAACTATTTAAGTTCTCCTGCCACTGACCCATATGTCCATGAAAGATATCTAATTACAGCTTTGTGCTTAAAGCGCACCAAGTTATAGAGAGATTTTACATTTTAATTTTTTTTTTAAATTTATAATATTTTCTTATTTAATAGTTTTATTCTAACTTCAGTAGATTTCATTTTTTTATTTGAAATTTAAAATTTTGGTAAAAATCGTAGTTGTATGTACATATAGTAGTAATATATAAAAACTGCTTCGCATATCATGTTGAATGACGGCAGTATACGTGCTTTATTTATTTATTTATTTTATTCTTTATTACACCAACAACAATTATAACAAAAACAAAAAGAAAAACAAAAGAAGTAAGTAAAATTTTGGTGTAAAGGCGGCCTTATCACCACAGGTGATCTCTTCCAGGCAACCCCTACCATGGAAAAGAAAATAATGTGCACAGATATAGATATATAGTGATATAGATATATAGTGATATAGAGATATAGTGCTTTTTGCATAACGAGAAACCATAAAGTAAATGAAAAATATCTATCATAATTTACCTATCGGATTAAAGATCGAACCCAAAACCGATGCGTTAACAAACAGAATCTATACTATTTCGCCACAATAGCCTTAATATATATAAACATTATACTATGAAAAATGTTAAAAGGTTGAGGCACAGTCAGAGAGAGTTTATTCATTTACTTAGGTTTGCTAGTGGCTTATTACATACACATTACAAAAAAATATATCACTTATAAAACATTGATTCTGTAAATGCATAACCGTTTAAAAGCAAACACGACATGCTTTGATGTGTTCGGTTTCACAATAATATTATCTTTCTTCTTTTTAACTTCACGCTGTATCCCACATAAGCAGAGGGAACCTGAGAACCTAGTGTTAAGACACTCCGTTCTCTTACAACAATTCCGTTCCCCACTTTCCGCCGAATTGAGGCATTGTGTGTTAAGTGACGGAACTCAACGCCGCGCTTTGCCTTGTTACCAAACCCAGGAAATGAAAATACTAACATTTCCTGCAGTGTATCATAAGATATACTTATATGATATTCATATAAATGAATATTATAGGAATATTATCTTAAAAATTATATATAATTTAATATTTGACTGTAAACTCGATTGGTTGTGAGTTCGACTCCCACTTGGGGGGAGTTATTTTTATTTTTTCGCTACACTCAGCTATGTGGTATAAAGCATGAAGCTGTAAAAAGAAGTTATTAGGTAGTTATTTCGTTTAGGTTATCAAAACGTCCAGTTATTTTGTCGATGCAACATCGGTATAAAACTGGTGCTACTTTATTAGTCCCACGTTCATAATAAAGACCGCCATTACATAGGGCTTTCAGGCTTGATTTTAAAATTTTCAAACGTATCATCTAAATATTTATGAACTTTTCTCGTTTTAAGAGGGATGTTAATATTAAATATTAAAATTACTTACTTTGATCGAATATATATTGTGTGATTTGGATAAGTTGGTATGAATAAGGAATATTTTTATTACACGTTTTGCTTGATAACATCAGCGCAAACGTAGTGTAAAAACACTTCATTCTCTAGGTACTTTTCGCCCAAAATTCAAATTTTACGTGTTGAGTGACGGATCTCAACGTTGACATAGATATTTTTATATAATATAAAAATTGCCTTGTGTTGCAGTAACGTAGAAAGAAAATAGATATAAAAACCAAGTCAATCAAATTTCATAATTATAATATCAGCCTTTTCCGCAATCAACGCCTGTCGTGGCGTAGAGGCACATACGTGCTGTAGACACGACAGGTTGGGAGTTCGATTCCCACTCCAGGAAATCGATTTTATTATTTCCTGGGTTTGGTAACAAGGCAAAGCGCGGCGTTGAGTGCCGCCACTCAGTACGCAATGCCCGAATTCGGCGGAAAGTGGTAACCTTCCCTGTTATACGCAGGATACAGCGTGAAGCCAAAACAAAAAAATATCAGTACTATCTTTGTCTGCTTATACTAAAGTACCGTGTTAAGTTACGTCAAGCACTCAATGTCTATACGACGAACAAAACCGACACTTCCAAATCCAAAAAAAACAAGAATATACACATAGATACAGCAAAAGAAGAACAAAATCTACTGAAACTGATAGCCCTGACATCGACACACGCTTAGCCCGAATTAAACCTGTATTTATAGAGGTCCACGCATGGATTCCCATGACGATAACGTAATTCCAATGTTTTGCCCAATAGTGTATGCCAGTTAGTAACAAAATATGGGCAGAACAGACATCTCATTGGCCCTTTGCTGTTTAAAAATATAGCCTCTGATGGCAATAAAACCTTTTCGTTCAACGGCCAAAAGCAAGTCTTAACGACTGTTGAGAAAATCCTTATAGCAGAACGTAACGAATTAGAGCTATATCGTAAATATCAATAGATGTTCGCCAATTGTAAGGTCTTTTTTGTTTCTTATTATATGTTACTTGTGTGTTTTGTATTGAGGTGATGATGTTTTTGATTTTTGTACAATAGTATAAAATTTTGTTTTATGTACTATGTCTAAATTATACATTTTTTTTGTAAATTGTAACATATATGTTATTTCAATGTACAAGCTATATTACTGTTAGTTACTCGTACATTACTCTCATTTAGATTCAGTAGCCTTTGCATGATTCCAAATATAACATTTACAAAACTTATGAAGCCTATATCTATATTATCTTTTAATTTTCGTTAAAGTAAATTAAATTCAGAACTGTATGGAACAGGTTTTCTTTTTCTATGTTCAACGATTTTCTAACCATAGTGTAATAGGGTAAAAAAATACCTAGTGGTACACATATGTGCTCATTTTTCCCCACTCTTGACAACACGGAAGGTTGGATAGCAGAAACTAAAGATTGGGATTCGTTTGTTATGTCGCTCAGTATTTAACTTGAAAGTTTTTTTTTCTTTGCTTCTCGCTATATTCCTAGCAGAATTAAAAACATGGAGCGCTAACCGCTACGATTTCTGCATACTTCTTTAACCTCGTCTAATGGCATTAACCTCTTTATTGTTTCTATCCTCTCAGTGGTCTAAGGTCTTCTCTTCTTTTGCAATGCCTTTGCCTCGTATATCTTCTTACCATTTTTAGAATGACGCTTTATCCCGCACGTTTAGGTAGATAGGAAAAACCTAGTGTCAAGACAGTCCGGTTTCCACTTTCTGCCCGAATTTGGATCATTATGTGTTGAGTGGTTTGGTTCAATGCCGCATTTTATCTTACCAGATCATTTTAATGTAAGCAAATATAATTTCTGCACATACGAGTACATAAAGTTCAAACCAAAGCTATTACAATGCTAAAACTAACCACCAGTTATTTCACACTCGAATCAACTCATCATAACCAACCTAAATATATTTATATGAAGAAAATTTAATTGAACAGAATATAATATTTCGGTCACTCAGCTTACTGAATACAGAGTTAATACGATAACTTCGCAGCAATTCATGTTATTCCTCTGTGGTCTCTTTTAATTACTGTCTGGTCCATGTATCATAAATTCTAATGGACTTCGCTCCACAACGGCGCAAATTGCATTTTAGAATATAAACGTAAACAACACATGATGTGATCGAAAATTTAAAATTTAATGTTATATTTAAAATTTTGGGTTTGTGTTGATTAGTGGTTTCTTTGTTGTTAGTGAGGTATCGTTTTTTGGAAAGCAATTAGGTGTTAACTGAATGATTAGTATTAAGGTAGTTATAGGTAACCTAACGTCAATATACTCTGTTTGAAATTTTAGCCCCAAAATCGAAAAACAACGCTACGTTTTATCACGCTTTCTTACCAGAGTGGAGATCAAACTCACTATCTTCACGCTTATAGTCAAATAATGTTCTACTGCGGCACAAGGCTCTCAATATATGATTTATTATTATATTCATTTAAAATTAAGCAATTAAATAAAAATATTATTTTACTTAAGTACAACTTGTTTCATTTTCTTGTCAAAATATGTTTTCTATGTTTTGAATAAGATGACGGGTACTTTAAAACCAAAGTAAATGCATTAGTAAAATACTTGGACTATATTTCTTAAATTTAAAATTATTTTTCATTTTTAAGTCAGTTCATCAATCGAGCCGTTATCTATTTTTCTTGAGCCCTTAAAATGTTTTATCTTTTTAGGGATTTTTCTTTTAAATTGTCACGATTCTAGCTAAGCTAATGTTACTTAGTTTTGATATTTGTTTAAATGTTATTGTAATTTTATTATATTATTTATCTATTTTTTAACTTAACGCTGTACCCCGTACAAAGCAGGGTAGACAGAGAAAACCTAAAGATTTCCATTCACCGCTTTCCGCGGAATTGAGGCTTTGCATGCTGAGTGGTGGATATATCTAATTATTGTATTTAATTGTAAAGTTACTTTAACTGTAAGCACGATTGCTGTGGGTATACGCTGTCAATCTACACTGAATATTTATATTCAACCTTGGTAAGACGAAACGCGGTGTTGAGTTCCGCCACGCAATAATTATTAATGAAGATTAAATACTTGCTCCAGACTATGTTTTATATTAACAGGATTTGCTAATAACAAAGTGTAAGGAATAATGAAACTATAATAAAAAAATAAAAAATGGTTTTTATTTTCAGACCTTTTTATTATGTATCACAAAAATGAGAATCTAATTTAAAGATTTTCCACTCCTTACCTGAATATCTTTGATTATATGGACAGCTACTAAGCTCTTAAAACATAATTCTTACGAAAGGGGCTTCACGCTTTCTTCGGCATAGCGCGGTAGACAGAGAAATACTAGTGTCAAAATACTCCGTTCTCCGCTTTCTGCCTAAATTCGAGGTGTTTATTAGAGGAATGTCACACTTTGTTTTTACCAGAGCAGTCTTCATACATTATATAAGTATACCTTCAATATTATAGACTGTGTTCTCAATGGTCGACCGACATTTTCCCTTGAGAGGAAGCTACAAATACTTTAATTCTTAACTTAATAAGTTATTTAACAGATTAACCATTGAGCGCCAGAAGGATTTGCTGCACGTTTCTTACATCTGTTTGTTTTGTTTTATATAGCACATAATTTTCTATTGGGTGAACCAATTTTGATGATTTTGATGTAATAGTGTTTCTGATGATAAATAGGACCACATTTAAATTTAATTAAGATCCAGTGAGATCGATGACAAGTGTTTTTGAGTTGCATTTTCAATAGCTATTTGCATTTTCTTTGAAGATGATTGTTTTTTTGTTAAAATCTTAATAATATTTTCAATTTTTTTGTTTTCTAAGCAAGGGTGACTGAAAGGGTAGAGAGAATAGTGTCAAAAAGTTACCTTTTCTACTTTCTGTTAAAATTTCTGACATTTAGTGGCAGAAGAACGTAAACTAAGAGAAGACAGCGTGTCAAGCAAAGGATACTAGTACTGTGTAATAAGATATAGATTCCGTTTTTTTTGAAAAATAGTACCTAATTTGAGTAAAACACCAAACTTTATATGCTTACATTTAAATTTCAAAGCAAATTTACTTGAAAACATCGTTCTTAAATCTCCTTCAATAAATTTTTGAGACAATAAATCTACCTACCTACCTAACTTCACGCTTTATTCCTAGTGGGGTAGTCAGAGAGAACGGAGCGCCAAACGCTACGGTCCAACGGTACGCTATGACTGTGGAAGAGGCGAAAGAGGTATGCAGGGACAATAAATTGCTAAAGAAATTACAAAGATTTGAAAACATAAAGGAAAAGTTAATGAATGAAGTTATTATTTGCTTCCTATATTATTATATGTTTTAAAATTGACGAATCCTAACAGCATTGTATCTTCAACATTTTTCCTTCTTAGCATAATAAGCTGAAATAACCTAGTATCATGACACTACCTTTTCCACTTTCCATCTGAATTTAAGACATTACGTGTTGAGTGGCGAGTGGCGGAACCTAACGCTGTGAAATAAGATATAGATGTTACATTTTTTCATATATGGATTAAAAATCACATTAAAAACCCAAATCACCAATCTTTGTACTTACATTTAAATTTCAAAACAAAATTATTTTAAAATATAATTCTTAAATCTCCTTCAATAAATTTCTGAGACAATAAATCGCTAAAGAAATTACAAAGATTTGAAAACATAAAGGAAATGTTAATGAATGAACTTATTCTTTGCTTTACCCTATAGATTTACAATTAAGGACCCTTAATAGCATCGTATTGTTTTTAGTGTGGATCGTTTAAATAATTTTATGGGATTGCGTCACCAAAAACGGCCATTTCCCTTTTAAACGCCATTTATCGTTTTACTTGATGCGCGAACTTTAACGCGATTTTTACTTGGCCACGTAAATTTTATGATATTTATTCATTGCTTTTTTCTTGAGTACTTAGTTGTGCGGTAGTTATATTTGTTATCATTAACTTCTAGGTTTTTCCCGCATATAAAAGGTAAGCAGAGAACCTAGTGTAGTTTCCACTTCCGCCCAGATTGGTATTGCGTATTGAATACCGTATTAACGTCGCATTTTGTCTGAAAAATAAGGAGAAACCTACACGAATTAGGAAATAAATATTTTTGTTAAATATTATTGTAATTAGTAAATGTACAGTTAGTAAATGTGCTTTTACTGTAACTGCTAGCACACTTATGATTTAAAATAGAATATGAGACATCGTGACGCAGGTTGGTGATGTCTGGTCTACTCTACTCTAGAAGGTACTGGTCTCTACGTGATGAAATATCTGTATTCTTAATTATTTTCATAGCCATTGGCACGACATTCTTCTAGTTGGGTGCAGTTTAACAATCCTATCAAAGCTACTATTATCTATATAACTTATTTATATATAACATACTGTACAAATTTAAGTCATAAATATCGTACTAAGGCTAAGAATACAAAAATTGTGAGGATGGTTTCATGAATATTAAATATTCAATATTTAATTATTTTATATTTTGTTACTTTTGCACACTATAACTACTGAACTGATCTAGATAAAACCTTGTATAAGGTTTTATATTTAAGAACGATGTTTTCAAGTAATTTTGCTTTGAAATTTAAATGTAAGCATATAAAGTTTGGTGTTTTACTCGAATTAGGTACTATTTTTCAAAAAAAACGGAATCTATATCTTATTACACAGTACTATATATTAGTATTAATATAGCTTATACATCAGAGTGTGTTATTCTGATTTTATAATTAATGGTGATAGAATTTTAATTTAATAATTACCATAATTAGAATTAACTAAAATAATATAATAAGCCACAGTAGACACAAAGTGTCACAATAACGCTGTCATGAACACACAAATCGAAACAATAACGGCCCTAGGCAGATTTATTTGGCGTTACATGCGCCCAAAAAAGAAAATTGGAAGGGAAGGGTCGCGAGAAATATTTCAATATGCTATTCACATTTTTTACGATCGTCATGTGTGCTGCCTTACGATTGTACGGAACCACAATATTGGGCTATCTTTTCTATGTTTTCGTGTTCCTTTTAGTACTTTATCGGCAGATTGAATAGGTGTTGCCCCAGTTTTGGGATGGAGCGAGAAATATATTTTGTCAGTCAATTATGTTTTTGTTGGAAGGTGTACTTTTTAATTAGGATTGAGAGATGTTGTCGTACATTTGTTTATTATGAAAAAGTGAAACTTTATGCTTTATCTTAGATAGCAGGGTAATTAGAGAGAATCTAGTGTTAAGACACTCCGCCGCTTTTCGTCCAGAATCAAGATATTTCAAGTTAAATGACGGAACTCAACTCTAAACTTTGTGTTACCATGAAAATATTTTCCCCGAGATACCTCACCACCTAGATGAAATCGAACTCATAACTATCCTATTTAGTCAAACATGTTCCAACTAAGCCACAATTATATCATTTTTATATAGACAAACAAATAATACCAATATTATGTTATTTTCTCCGAGATTTTGCTAAGACGAATACAAACAAAATAATTAAAGATCATCATGAAAATATGCCTAGCAAATAACGAAACAGCAAAATTCCTCCATATTCAACGCTCTATTACAAGCACCGAAGGTTCAGTATCATTTCTTGATACAGTACTATATATGTTGCGTAGATATAAACGTTTATTGTTTTAGCTTCACGCTTTATCCCGCAGGTAGCAGGGTAGGCAGAGGGAATCGAATTCCCTTAGAACTTAGTGTTTAGACACTATTCTCTTTTAGCATTTCTATTTCCCATCTTCCGCCGAATTGAGGCATATATATATATATATATATATATATATATATATATATATATATATATATATATATATATATATATATATATATATATATATATATATATATATATATATATATATATAAAGCTATAGAAACTTAAAATTTGGCATGTAAGCTTCTAAAAGAGTGTAGAAGAGCACTAACAAAAGATTTTTCGAAATTTCTACGAAAAAATTGGGAAAGACGGGTTAAGGTTTTACAATCTACGCTTATACAACCGCGGGATACAGCTAGTCTTTTTTAAATAGACAAATAACAACAATATTCACTCACTTTCCCCAATTTAATGAAGATTTTGCTAAGACGAATACAAACAAAATAATTAAACATCATCAAAATATGCCTAACAAATTTCAAAACAACAAAATACCTTCATATTCAACGCTCTATTACAAACACCGAAGGTTCAGTATCATTTCTTGATACAATACTAATGTTTCTTGCTGAAGAGTGTTTTGCGTAGATATAAACGTTTAATGGTTAGGGTGCGGCAAAAACAGCCGCAAGTGCAGCCAAGATTATAATATTGGAGTTTGAATTGCACAAGTTCGAGCAATTTGCTATTTCACACTATCGTTCTGGTACAGATGTTTTGGTTGTCTGTTTGTATGTGGAATATTGTAATGTATAAGCGTATGTGACTGTGTGGTTACTATGATAGTATAGCTTCTTAGAGACAATGTTCAATTCTCCAATTGTGGAATGATCTCCCTGCCGAGGTTTTCCCAGAGGGCTACAATATGGGGTTCTTCAAAAGGGGAATAAATAGGTTTTTGAAGGGTCAGCAACGCGTAAGTGATGCCCCTGGTGTTGCAAGCGTCCATAGGCCACGGTAACCACTTACCATCAGGTGGGCCGTGTGCCTTGTTGCCACCGTCGTGGTATAAAAAAAAAAATGTACTGTTAAGACACTCCGTTCACTATTTTTTACCAGAATCGACATGGCATGTTGAATGGTGGATTTCAATGCTACATTTTTACCAGAGTGTCATAATTAGGGTATCACCACGATGACCTATAGTTTTAGCAAAAAATAAATTATTTTTTTTTCCTAAAGATCCTATTCCAAATTTCACCTTTATAGGGCCAGTAATTTCATCTGTACGCTGTTTGTCAGTCACTTAGTAATGCAAGCTTATACATATAAACGACTGAAACATATGACTTGCCACTTATGCTCTTAGGTACAAGTTCGATTATCGCCAGATATTCCGCCAGAGCAAATTGTATAAAATATACTACGCCTATGAGTGACTTAATATTCTTGAGAAACAGGTAAAAATGATCTGAACGAAAACAGTAAAACACATATTTGGCAACCTTTTGTATTTGTTTGTCTTCGGAAATTGGATATTTGTAGGAGAGAAAAATATTTTCGTGTTACCGCCGTATTATGATTGATGCTTTAGTTTCGTTTTACGACAAATGTGTGCTGACAAGTTTATTATACTTGAATAACATAAGGACGAGGTAATTTGCTATATATAACTTCTTGTTATTTTCTCTAATAGCAGGGTGAAAGAGAACGTAGTGTCTAGACACTTCGTTCTCTATATAATATAGACTTCTTATTTGAGTTTAGTTTTTTTTTTTTTTAACTTCCCGCTGTATCCCGCATATAGCAAGGTAGGCAGAGTGAACCTGAGAACCTAGTGTTAAGACACTCCGTTCTCTTTCAACAAATCCGTTCCCCACTCTCCGCCAGATTGAGGCATTGCGTGTTGAGTAGCGGAACTCAACGCCGCGCTTTGCCTTGTTACCAAACCCAGAAAAAGAAAATACTTCATTTCCTGGAGTGGGAATCGAACCCACAATTTGTCGCTTTACAGTTGCACACTTGTGCCTCTGCGCCACGATAGGCGTTGAGAATAGTGATCTAATATTTTCATTTGCTTTGATAAGACAAAGAGCGGCATGTGTAATGCAATGTCAATTAATGCAAAGTCTCGAGGCCAGGCGGAAAGCGGAGAACGGAGAGCCTGGACATTAGGTATTCTCTGTTTACCCTGCTATGTAAGATAAAGTATAGAGCTGAAACAAATGGTTTAGGTGTTAAATACATAAGTAGTCGGGAATAAAACAAATGGCTGATTATGATAGTCAGCGAATTGAATAATTATTACGAATAACTCAGAAACTACTCATAACATAAAAAAATGAAACCACATTAAAATATTAATATAAGCTATAATATTAAAAAGTGAATCATCAAAATTGGTTCACTCAATAAAAAGTTATAATTAGCACACATAAAAAAGTATAGTCGAATTGAGAATCTCCTCCTTTTTTTATTATTCGTATCGGTTTTTTTTGTTTGTAACTTCAAACTGTATCCCGCATATAGCAGGGTAGGCAGAGGGAACCGGATACCCTAGTGTTAAGACACTCCGTTCTCTTTCAACAAATCTGTTCCCCACTTTCCGCCGAATTGAGGCACTGCGTGTTGAGTGGCGGATCTCAACGCCACGCTTTGCCTTGTTACCAAACCCAGAAAATGAAAATACTTTATTTCCTGGAGTGGGAATTGAACCCACAACCTGTCGCTTACAGTCGCACGCTTGTGCCTCTGCGCCACGACAGTATTCGTATTGGTACATATTATATTTACCTAATGACTACAAAATTTATAGTAATAATATAATAATATAATTTATAGACATATGTACATATTTTATACTTATATAATATAGATGACTAGCTTTCCGTCCGCGGCTTCGCCCGCGTGAAATTCGGTTATATCGCGCGATATAAGGAGTATCCTATAGTCTTTCCCAAGGTCTAGACTATTTGTCAAAATTGGTTAAGTGGTTTATGTGGTGAAGTTGTAAACAGTT
The DNA here is from genome assembly GCA_033558755.1 of Philaethria dido. Lineage (NCBI taxonomy): Eukaryota > Metazoa > Arthropoda > Insecta > Lepidoptera > Nymphalidae > Philaethria > Philaethria dido. The sequence continues at coordinate 33,227 of JAKGSA010001172.1, read as the reverse complement.
AAACAATCTTACATGATTTTATGTTTGACAATAAGGAACTGCCATACAAACTTTCATCCCCTATTTCAACCCCCTCTATCATTTTTTTCCCGATAAAAAGTATCCTATGTCCTTTCCCAAGTTTAGTTTTATCTTCATACCGAATTTCATCAAAATCGGTTCAGTGGTTTCGGCGTGAAAGCGTAACAGACAGACAGATTTACTTTCGCATTTATAATATTAGTAAGGATATACATATAATTTAACATTAAGAAAATATTTCGTATGAAATTTAAAAATACACATTTTGTATAGCAACATCACGTCCCATAGAAATTAGCTTTCACATAACGTGTCTGATATTTACTCCCTGCATAAAATATTCAAGCTCGATCTGTCACGTTTGCCGACTCTGTGTGACGTAATCAACTTCAAAATTCAATAACCCTTATATAATATTGATGACGCTTTCTTATAATTTGTTTCATATATTCTAAATATAAATAGATTGCGATATTTTAGGTCATTTTTCTTAAGTTACATACAATTTATCACGCTTTATCCCACATAGCAAGGTAGTGAGAGAAAGAGTTTAGTGTCAAGACACTCCGTCCGCCGTTTTCTGCCCGAATTCAAGGCATTGGGTATTATGGGTATTATGGGCGGAACTTAACGTCAAAGTTTGTCTAACTAGAGCGGAGAAATAATTTAAACATAATCTATTTACATACTTAGCTTGACGCTGTATCCCGCATATAGTAGGGTAAGCAGAGGGAACCTACTGTTCGTTCCCCACTTTCCGCCGAATTGAGGCATTACGTGCTGAGTGGCGGAACTCAACGTCGTGCTTTGCCTTGTTACCAAACCCAGGAAATGAAAAATTCCATTTCCTGGAGTAGGAATCGAACCTACAGCCTGTGGCGCTTACATTTAATCTTTTACTTTTAAATACAATCATTTCCCCGAATGGATATCGAGCCACTAACTAATAACGTTTACAGACAATTTATGCTGTCCCACTATTCCACGATGGCCTCTTTAATATCTTACATACTTTTTATATATTTTTTGTAAAATATACAAAAAACATAGATATACGCGATTTTAACTGATTTTAAAGGACTGGATTAATCGTTTATATATTTTGGTATTGAAAATACATTATCAAAATTCGACATTTTGAACACCTTGCTATAATCCGTGCGCATATATACTTTACCTAATGTAAAGTGTTATTAATCCAGTCAATATGATTTAATTAAATATTGTATGGATCTTCCAACTACTTTGTCTCATAATCTTTCTACAAATCTAGATGTACTCATTTAATTAAATCACTTATATATGTATCGTTAAAAATTCTTCTTTATCACTCTAAACTTTTCTCTCTCCCTCTATATACTTTTTTTCTAGCTTAAATTATTATTGTGCAAATAACAAGTGTAAAATTCACACATTAAATATCCATCATAAAACAGGCAAATTGCAACCAATACCAAAACACTGATATTGGCATGAAACTCGTGGAAAATTAGCTGAGCATCGAAATTACTCGCGAGAACGATACAATATGCTGTCATAGACCTAAATACACGGAAATATGATAAAATTCGGTATAATGTACCATTACTGGTACATACTCGTATCGCTATTAGAACTTAAAACAGTACTGCACGAAATGCACTGAACATTGTACACTGCATTACTACGCTAATAAAGTAGCAAAACATATTATTTCTCCTAATTTAATATAGTACTCTTGTAGTGTACACAGAAAATTTATGTAGCGGACATTTTACTCAGAAACAGCGTGTTTTTAGCTTCACGCTACGTGGATATACTACGGAAAAATTTTATTTAAAAATTTCCTTTTTTGACTGATTTCGAAAAATGAGGTTATTATATTATAGACGCCTGTCGGGGCGCAGAGGCACCAGCGACTGTAAACACGATAAGTTGTGGGTTCGATACCCACTCCAGGAAATGTAAAATTTAGTATTTTCATTTTCTGGGTTTGGTAACAAAGCAAAGCGCGGCGTTGAGTTCCGCTCAACATGCAATGCCCCAATCTGGCGGGAAGTGGGGAACCGATTTGTTGAAAAAAAAAATGGAGTGTCTTAACACTAGGTTCTCAGGTTCCCTCTGCCTACCCTGCTATATTCGGGATACAGCGTGGAGTTAAAAAAAAAAGAAAAAAGTGTTTCTGATGTGACTTTATTTAAATTTAGTTACGATCTGACAAGTAGTTTTTTAAATATTATTAATACTGTTGTACTTTTTAACATTTTTTTAAAGTCGGTTGCCTTTCTTTGTTAAAATTTTAATTATGAACTATTTTTTCTTTCTAATTGTTTTTAATTTATTTAGTCACTTTGTGTATTGGGTTGAGCAACTTAATGGCACTTTTTTGTAATCAGATTACTGAAACTGAAACTATTTTACGTATAAAAATAACCCAATAAACGTTACTTTGGGGTAGATTTGACCCCATAACCGTTGCGTGCAGTTAGATATGACCTAACAGTGCTATGGAAACGACTTATCTATTAAGCGATTTACGTTAGTACAGTTTTGGGCTTTAGTGCGGCTAGTTTCAATCATTACGAAAGTCTATGTTTAATGTTCAAAAAGATTAAATATCTATGGAGATATTATTGCTTATATAAAATTTTCAACGACAAAGCGCGGCGTTTAGTTTCGCCTATCTACAATGTCTTGATTTTCAGCGGAAAGGTACTATACTTGATTGCCTGCCTTCTACTTGATTGTGAAATATCGGTTTGAGATTATTTTAAAATTTAAAAAATGACGGAGTTTCATAAGAAAAGGTATTTTTTTTTTTTTTATGGATACCGGATGGCAAACGAGCAGAAGGACCACCTGATGGTAAGTGGTTACCTTCGCCCATGAACATCTACAGCACCAGAGATGTACTAGATGCGTTGCCAACCTAGAGGATAGAGATGGAAAGGGAGGATAATGTAGTAGTCCGCTATCGGAACCACCACATTTTGGGGAAAGGATGGGTGGGAAAGGGGAAAACCTGGCTTACATGCCATCGAACCGGAACACATCATTAGATATTTGGCGGTTCGTCTTTGACATGATAGTGGTCGCGAGCCAGTCGGAGGACGAACCTCCTACCACCGTCTTTGACATTTTAGGCTCATAACAATAAGTAAACAGAACTCATTCAAATTAGAAGCAAGTTACTTAACAATTACGTAGGCTCTTAGACTAAAACCTTAACAATTACAATTATTTGTCCGAACGTACATAAGAAACTATCCAAACGAATATTTTAATCAAATCATGAATCATAATTTGAATTTCAAATTTAAAGGAGAAGTCAGTTAGAGGAATAATATTTACTTTGATTACTACACAAACTCTTGATAACTGTTATCGTAAACAACCGAGTTGTGTCTAAGTTTTAAATCAATTTTCACTTATATTACACTCACTTTCGCTAATAATTGTACGAAGTTTGTGTTCTATGTAAATGTATCGAATTTTGTATCGTATTAAGGTTGTAATCGGTTCGTGTATGGATTATACAGTTTTAAAATATATTTAATATTATTTTTACTTTTTCCTTTAACGCCTGTCGTGGCGTAGAGGCATAAGCGTGCGACTGTTAACGCGGCAGGTTGTGGGTTCGATTCCCACTCTTGGAATTGTAATTTTAGTATTTTCATTTCCTGGGTTTGGTAAAATGGCGTGGCGTTGAGTTCCGCCACTCAGCATACAATGCCTCAATTCGGAGGAAAGTGGGGAACGGAATATTTTTAAACTAGATTCTCTGGTTCCTTCTGCCTACCCTGCTATATGCGGGTTACAGTGTGAAACTTTTCCCGGCAGAGCAGGGTATTCAGGAGGAGTAAAATTTCTACCCCTTTCTCCTCTTTCCGCCCAAATTCATTCGCGTGGAGGCATTACATGTGGAGTGGTAGAACTCAACGCTGCGCTATGTCTTACCAGAGTGTGTAAATGAAAATAATTTAAATATAATCATTCTTCTGAATTGGAATCGAACCTATAACCACATGTGTTTGCAATCAAACCCAGTCCACTTCACTTTCGGCGGAAAGAAAAACGAAAAACTTAAAAAAACGGAGTGTCTTAACACTAGGTTCTCTGGTGACCTCTTCTTACCTCACTATGCGCAGGATACAGCATTAATTTAAAAAAACAACTACATTTTCAACATATTTTTTTTCATATACACCATCATTCGTTAATCGCATTGTACGAATATCTGTACACTGGCGACTAAGCCCCAGCGACATATTGGTGTAGTAGCTCCCGATGTATATCACGAGACCGAACGCGGATTTGCGAAATTTATTCCTATGACCCGCTCTGTTTCAACTGGAACAGCTTTAGAAATACTGGATGTGATCATTTTATGGTTTGACTTACGTATGTATATTGTTAATATGTTTTATAATTGATAATTGTAACGAATTAAATAGTAACTAATAAAACCTTTTTAAAAGCAACGGTTCTTTTTTAGTGTATTGTATTTTCATTTCCTGGGTTTGGTAACAAGATAAAGCGCGGCGTTGAGTTCCGCCAATCAGCACGCAATGCCTCAATTCGCCGGAAAGTGGGGAACGGAGTGTCTTAACACTAGGTTTCAGATTCCCTCTGCCTACCAAACTATATGTGGGATACAGCGTGAAGCTAAACAAAATTCAAGTTGTCATTTTGCTTAATATTGGATGGATCGTACAAATATCTATAATCCGATATTTTGCTGTTTTACATTAGGGATTTTACTTTAACAATCTTAAAAAAAACGATACTCGTAAATAAAAAAAATATTTAAATAAACTATCTGATAATATAAAAGGAGGTATCAGCTTATTGCTTATTCCCACATAGTAAGGCATTTAGAGAGACCCTAGTGTCAAAACTAGTGTCTCTCGTCAAATGATAATTATTATTTGTGTCAATCATTTTTAAAAATGTTTTTTGCAGCTATTCTAACAATATATTTTTAGCAATTTTAATCTATAAGAATATTGATGTGGCGCGATGTAAACATATAGCTTAGAGAGGTAAAGTTCTTAAAATGATTGCAAGTAGCGCGTTTTAGATCTTACTACGTCCTTATTTGAGTAGTGACGAGATTATAGTATTAGGTAAACTATAACACCTGAGGGTACTATTATATTTACATAATTTTCATTTTCCGCTCTGGGAAAACAAAATGGCGTCGAGCGGCGCTGAGTCACACAACATGTCTCGATTTCAGACAGAGAGTGAGGAACGTAGTGTCTTGACACTAGGTTTTTCTTTGACTGGTTTGATTTATGGTAATAAGGGATCAAACGTGAAGCTAAGAAAAAATATATAACAATTCAATACAATATCATTAATAACACATAATTATAAAGAACAAAAAAACCCGACTGAACCAATTCTTCAAAGTAAGCTATAAAAGCTAGTTTTGTGTTATATATTTGAAATGTGCTAAATAAATCCTTTTATTTGACAGCCAACAACCGTGTGGGGTTAATAAATGGGTACCCATCAACGATTTTTTTTTATATATACACCATCCATTTTTCATATATATATAGCCTCTAGAGGACGCCATATAGAATAAAAAGTGACGTCACATCTAAGAACATCTAACGTCACCTTAATTATATAATTCGGTTTAAGGGTTTGTAAGATATGAGGTAATAAAGAATATTACAAACATACATGATAGATGCGATAAACATAACCCCTAACGAAAAACTGTAGAAATCACATAAAAACATGCGTTTTTGGTTACCTTTCAAACAGTCCCACAGAGGCTATTCACCTTTGTAACCATTTCGATTACGACGTCATGTTTTCCAAGAAAAAAGATAAGCATTGGCTTCTAATGCCTCAGCCGGATACGATACGCGTGAGATTTGACCCGGATAAAGGATAGGATATACGTTATCAGGATAAGGTTGCTATGTTTGTCCGTTTTCGTTTATTTCGATGCATTTTATTTAGCGGAAGGTTGAGTGGAGACATTTTATTTAGCGTTTTTATGTTTATAGTAATCTTTTTAGAATATTTTATGGTAGAATGCCTTTTAGAGTTAGCAGATAGTATATTTTAGTAAGTTAGTTTTTGTTAGAAAATGTTGTAAATGAATTTTGTTGTATAATTTAATATATAAATTTCATATTAAATAACTTACATCTATCGTGGCGCAGAGGCACAAGCGTGCGACTGTAAACGCGACAGGTTGAGTGTGGGTTTGATTCCTACTCCAGGAAATGTAAAAGTTTAATATTTTCATTTCCTGGGTTTGGTAAAAAGACAAAGTGTGGCGTTGAGATCTGCCAATCAGCACGCAATGCCTCAATTCGGCGGAAAGTGGGGAACGGAGTGTTTTAACACTAGGTTCCCTCTGCCTATATTGCTATATGCGGGATACAGCGTGAAGCTATGTATGTACGTATATACGCCAATTTTATTTAATTTTTGGTTATTTATGGAAAATTTCAGAATTTTCTTGAAAGTAGAACTTAGATATTAAAACGAGCACCCGATCAAAAACTTATACATATAAACATTATACAAATACACAGTTGGATTCGAATCCATAACCTTAGACTGACTCAGAACCACTAAGTAACTAAGCGCTCAGACCAACAACTAAACCATTTTCAAAATTATACACCACGCCATTCAAAACAAAACACTTTCATGAAGTACCGTAATATGAATGTCGTATTCACGCTCGCGCCAAAGCAGAGGTGGCTTCTAGTATAATAAAAACCTTCATAGGTGTCACATTTAGCTTTTGAAAGGTTATTCTATAATAGAGATACTTTTCCAGTGAATACTACTTTATTAATACATAATATGTGTAGAGTGCAAGTATATAGTATTGATTATTGTAGTGCAGGAGGTAGTAATGAGTTCCATTCCAACTCGGGGTATAGACGTGAAATTAAAAAAAATATATTTTTTGGATTAGGTGAAACGTATAAATATTGATTCACTATTTTCAAGCTACACGCTTTTTCCTCATCGCACGGTAGAGAGAGAAAAACTTATCCCAAGACACCCCGTTCTTTGCTTTCCGCTCGAGTTTGAGACATTGTGTGAGGAGCGAATTCAACGACGTATTTTGAGGGAAATAAAAAAAATTTAACGCCTGTCGTGGCACAGAGGCACAAGCGTGCGACTGTAAACACGACGGTTATGGGTTCGATTCCCACTCCTGGAAATGTTAGTTTTCATTTCCTGGGTTTGGTAACAAGGCAAAACGCGGCGTTGAATTCCGCCACTCAACACGCTATGCCTCAATCTGGCGGAAAGTGGGGAACGGAATTGTTGTAAGAGAACGGAGTGTCTTAATACTAGGTTCTCAGGTTCCCTCTGTCTACCCTGCTATATGTGGGATACAGCGTGAAGTTAAAAGTAAAAAATAATTTAAATACAAACAACAACAACCAGAGCGTGTACAGTCAGATCTAGTCCATTACGCCACAATGGCTTTAATAATTACCATAAATAAATAATCTACAACTATTATTTTTCAAGTACATTTCAGGTTAATTCAAATCTAAGGAATTTTCACATTTAAAAGAGTATCTTATAGCAATACAATCCTTACAACTTTCGCAACAACAGTGGACAAAACGTTGTGACGAGTTTCGGAATTAATATTAAACCTCGCAAACGAGGTATTTAGAAAATTTGAAGGGTTCGCCGAGTTGAATAGAAATTAAGAAATACCAATTTCAAACGTTAAAATTTGGTTAGTATATTATTTTTTAACCAACTTCAAAGATATTGGTTCGATATTTTCATTTCCGGGGTTTGTTAACAAGGCAAAGCGCGGCGTTGAGTTTCACCACTCACTACGCAATGCCTCAATTCGGCTCAAAGTGGGGAACAGAATTGTTGAAAGAGAATGGAGTGTCTTAACACTAGGTTCTCAGGTTCCCTCTGCCTACCTTGCTACATGCGGGATAAAGCGTGAAGCTAAAAAATAAAAAAAAAACGGAGGAGGTTCTCAATTCAACTTTCTTTTTACGTGTGCTACCGCAGTTCTTTTTACTGGATGTACCAATTTTACAAAACTAACAGAAAAGAAAACCGACTTCAAATTAAATGCTCTAAAAATTACATTTATTACGAATAACTCAAAAACTACCCATTATATCCTAACTAAATTTAAATGGGTTCACATCAGAAGTACTAATAACCATATAAGAGAGAGTCATTAGTATAAAATTAGTTTACCCAGTAAAAAGTCATATAGTAACATACAAAAAAATAGAATTGAATAGAGAACCTCTTCTTTTGGAAGTCGGTTAGACACTAATATACAGTCAAAATATATCAAGTAAACCTTAATCAGGACAACACCTATCCTACACCACACTATCCCACAAAAACGGACAACAGACGGTTAGAGTAATTAATTTTAATTGCAAAACTTGGCGCGGTAGCGCAAGAGCGTTCTGCTGTGTTCCTAATTCGTTAATGTGTAACGTGACCTGTACTTGTATGTACTAGAATGTTGATTTATGTTTTGGAAGAACTAACTTAGTTATACTATTTTTTTTATTTTAGCTTCACGCTGTATCCCGCATATAGCAGTGTAGGCAGAGAGAACCTAGTGTTAAGACACTAGGTTCTCTTTTTTATTTAACACTTTCCGCCGAATTGAGGCTGAGGGGCGGAACTCAACTCAAAATTAATAAAATCGCGGCGGGAAAGTATTTAATTCGTTTGAATTTTTGATTTACCCCCATAAATAAAATAATACATTCAAAAAATGATACATTCAATTTCACTTATCAACCTATTCACGCCTGTTATAACCATATTATTTATACCAATCTTAACTTGCATTACCAATTAAAAAAAAATAACAATTTTATGTTTAATAGTAAATTATTTCAGCGAAAACGTCTGACCCTGTAAAAAATACACTAAGCGCTGTATGATTTAATACCAACCTTGAACTTTCAGTACAATTTCGTGCCCATTTTACATGGTATTGCATTACATGAAGAATTTTAAATTCATTTTTTAAAGCGCTATAAAGTTTTTAATGTTTAAAATTTTATTACGAAATAATTATACTAAGGTTACACGAACTAAATTAGTGTTAGGTAATATTACAAAAAGGTAATGAACTTAGTGATGAGACACTCTGTATTCCAATGTCTGCCTGAGACTTTGTTGAGGAGAAATTAACGTCGTGTTTAGATATAAAGAGAACGAGCAAATATTACTTTTAAATTTTAAATATGATTTTTAATATCTAATATTTTTATTCATCCGATTTGTTAAAGTAAGCTAGACAAAGATTTGTATATATGTATACTCGTATTAAAGAAACATACGGCATATTACGCAATAATAATTTGCTTTCTACAGTAAATAAATATTATGATAAAAACCAGTGCATTTCATAATGTATCTAAAATTAATGAAAATTAAATACTATTTTAGTGATTACAATAATATACTTGGGAAGCCTCAATAAGCTTGATGAGAAATTTTCGGATTGGGTATCAGAAAATTTCTAGGTTATTAGTATTTTTGAAATTTGGGACATTTGTGAAAGAAAGAATGATTTACTTCTTATTATGAGCTTTAGGCACTTTCGTGCAAATCAGGGTAGAAAGAAAGAACCTAGTGTCAAGATATTCCATCCTCCACTTTGCGCCCTGAATCGAGACATTTAAAAAATCAATAATCAAAAATCAATAAAAAAATAATCGAGATATTTGGTAATGGAACTCAAAGCCGAGCTTTCTTGCCAAAGCGTGAAAGTCAATATTAATTTAAATATAACCATACCCCTGAGTACGAATCTCACTCACGGACACTCCCACTGAACCTCTACTCAAATATTTAAACATTCATATATTTTAAGTCACATTTTGTTATAAGGAAAGAACTTTATGAACACAACCCAGGAACAAAGTTGTTCTTGGTGATTTTCTATTACCACTAAAGATTGTAGTACAACTTAGCTAACACTTCGAAAGAGTCCCACAACCATATTGCACCTTACAAAGAATTCTTGTTTTTCAATATTTATATTTCTTCACTTATTTTCACGTGCCACATTATGTTACATCTAAAAAACATAAAAAAGCAAAAAGCAAAAGTGGCGGAACTCAACGCCGCGACTGTCTTGCCAGAGTGGAGAAATCAAATAATTTAAATATAGTCATTATCTACTAGACGGAATTGAATTCACAACCAATTCCATTTACAGATGCTGTCCCACTGCGCTACGATACCCTCAAGAACGTTTTGCCCAGTTTAAGGAATTTAGTGGCGTGTCTCTCTTCTTCAATAATTAAAATTAAATGTTTTTTTAACGCCTGTCGTGGCGTAGAGGCACAAGCGTGCGACTGTAAACGCGATAGGTTGTGGGTTAGATTCCCACTCTATAAAATGAAGTATTTTTATTTTCTGGGTTTGGTAACAACGCAAAGCGCGGCGTTGAGTTCCGCCACTCAGCACACAATGCCTCAATCTGGCGGAAAGTGGGGAACGGAATTGTTGAAAGAGATCGGAGTGTCTTAACACTAGGTTCTCAGGTTCCCTCTGCCTACCCTGCTATATGCGGGATAAGGCTTGAGAAAAAAGAAATCATTACAATAGTTACTCACTATAATAGTTACTTTATACTATAATAGTATTAAAAACAAGCTATTATAGTGTTGAGACACTTCGTTCTCTTGTTTCTGCCTGAATTCCAAATATTTTGTGTTGAATGGCTGAACTCAACACCGATTTTTCTCTTAACAGAGCCGCTGAATTTATAAACTATTATATAATATTTTCATCGACCGCGAATCGAACCCACAACCAACCGCGTTTACATTACCACTGTACCACAACGACCTCTTTTACCATTATCTATTTAATTATAAAACATTAATCAAAACAACATTTATCAAGTCGCAATAAGAACATACCTTTGCATCGCACTCGTATCGAACAGTGATAAATTGGAATTGTTTCGCCTCTATTACCGCTAGCTTTAATTGTAAACTATCGACTATCTACGTGGTGCCTGTAAATTCCAAGCAATGTAATATTGTATTGATGTTAATATACATTAATTAATATGATATTATAACATGATATTAAATTTCTAATAACTAATTACCGTTCGTGTAATAAATTGGGTGTGATTTTTCTGTAATTTTGTTTTAAAATATTGTTTAGGTCTTCTTGGTCGTAATCTCGTGTTGATTTTTTTCGCAGCTTTATGCTTTTTTGTATAGCATGGTAATTAGATAAAACATAGATAGATAAAAAACTTTATTGCACACTTGAAATGATACATAAAGAAAATTTAAAATAATTTTACAAATGCACGAAGGCAGCCTTATCACTAAAAGTGATCTCTTCCAGGCAACCTAACTGAAGGGATCAAGGGAGGGAGATAAAAGCGGGCACAATGCGGTGCAAAAACTATAGCAGAAAACAGAAACAACTAAATAAATAAATCGATTTAAAATACTGTAGACTTAGACTTGAGAGTGTCAAGACATTCCGTTCTCTACTTTCCACCTGAAATCTAGACATTGTATATTGAGTTGCAGTATTGAACACAGCGCTTTGTCCTCTACCACCAGACCAGACCAGACCTGACCAGAGCAGAGAAATATAGATAATTTAAGTATAATCCCCCTGAATAGGTTTCTAGCCCACAATTGATAATGTTTAATACATACATACATATGTACATAGCTTCACGCTGCATCCCGCATATAGCAGGGTAAGCAGAGGGAACCTACTGTTAAGACACTCCGTTCCCCACTTTCCGCCGAATTGAGGCATTACGTGCTGAGTGGCGGAACTCAACGTCGTGCTTTGCCTTGTTACCAAACCCAGGAAATGAAAATACTAAACTTTTACATTTCCTGGAGAGGGAATCGAACCCACAACCTGTCACGTTTACAGTCGCACACTTGTGCCTTATTACCAAACCCAGGAAACGAAAAACTCTATTTCCTGGAGTAGGAATTAAACCCCTGTAAAACCTGTCGCGCTTACAGTCGCATGCTTGTGCCTCTGCGCCACAACAGGCGTTATGTTTAATCAGGCGCTTATTAGCAATATACTTAAAAATTATAATTGTAATTTATAAACTCCATTTCCGAATAAAAGCGAAGAAGTGATATGCTAAAGTGTAAAGCATCTATATACCTATAATTTTTTTTTAGATAGTTTAGCTCCATCTCTTAACGCAACATCTCGAAATTAATTTTGAAAAAAAAAAACCAATCATTGACTTTAACATATTGCAAACAAACAGTACAGAAATACCGTAAAAAATCAAAATAAATACCTACATATGAAAAACGAACTAATTTTCGCGTCGAGCAAACGAAAATTGCAGAGCAACAACGCGTTATAAGTTCAAAAAAGCGCGAGTTCACACTGAATAAATAAAATAAGAGAAAAATATTAAAAATCAGACGACACTCGGCGTCTTCAAATATTTCGAATGAAAATCATGTCAATTACTTTCCTTTGGAGGGATCTTTCTTAATAATAATTATGAGTTTTCATCTCCGCTCTCGTTCCGTGTTACTTTGTTAGGCGTACCTTTGTCCGTTCTTCTTTAAAATTGGTTTTTCTATGGAAAATACTGCTTTTCCTCGTTTTTTTTAAAACAAGTGTTTAATAAGCGTTTTTTAGGTATTTTTAGCTTATTAACGTTATTTTACTGCTTTCGTGAGGTTATAGAAATATGTGAGTTATATCCACAGAATAGAATAGAATAGCTAGAATAGATAGATAGATATATGAAACAAAGGTGAGCGGCAAGAGAGGTAGGGGGAGACCTCGGTTGACCCTCGAGAACACAGTATCAATGATACTGGAGGAACGTCACGTAAAATGCATGAGGACCCCCCGGAGGGCATGCATAAAAAGGTTAATAACCGTGGACGAGGCGAAAGAGGTATGCAGGGACCGTAGCGTTTGGCGCTCCGTTCTCTTTGACTACCCTGCTAGGGATAAAGCATGAAGTTAAGTAGGTAGGTAGGTAGAATAGAACGCTTTCATTCATAGTAGAGTAATTATAGAGAACCTAGAGTTTAGACACTCCGCGTAATATACATATAAGCTACATATACATTATAAATACATATGCACATTGCACTAGATTTAAATAATTATTTGAAATATTTGACTGGAAGTGACACATTCAATATAGTTAAGCAACATATTTGTAATTTTCTATTTATATTTTTCTTTTTTTTTTTTTTTTTCGACTGTGTAGTATAAATAAGCTGTTGTATAAATGTGTAGTATAAATAAGCTGTTGGCCCTATTTGTCTCGACAGTGTCACCGGGTTTTGTGGGGGGCCGAGCTTGAAGAGCTCTGACCCTGGCTTGGCCTCCTCGGGAGGAGGACCATCAACTTAGAACTGCAGTATCACAGGGGCGCCTCCTGCGAGGTCAAACCTCGGCTTGCGAACATTGCTTGTAGTGGGTATTTATATTTATAATAAGATAACAAATGTTCATATACTAGTAATACATTAGTAATGTCGTAATTGAGTAGTACAAATATTCCATGAAAACTATAGTATTTCTTGAAATTGCTAGGTCCAAAATGTCTATTCATCACTTTTTTCCATTTTTAAATTTATAAAACTTATACATTATTTTTCTTATTTACGAAAAATTCCACAATCAAATAATTTGATTGTCAACTACAGGTTACATGTACGGCCAGAATCTATTTTAGCTTAGTTTTGTCCCAATTTAACAGGGAAATCGGAAAGAACCTAGACAAGACCCTCCGTTCTATCGTTCTCCGATTTCTGTCCCATTTTTACCCCGAAATGTTTTTAATTTAAAATGTTACTGGTTTGGTGTTGTGCTGGTGTTTTCAAAATTTTTTTTTAACTTCACGCTGTACCTCGCAAATAGTCGAGTACACAGAGGGATCTAGAGAACCTAGTGTTAAGACACTTCATGCTCTTGACATTTCCGTTCCCCACTTTCCGCCAAATTGAGGTATTACGTGCTGAGTGGAGGAACTCAACGCCACGCTTTGTTTTGTTATCAGATGGATGAAATAAAAATATTAAATATTAGTTTAGGATAACGGATGGCAAACGAGCAGAAGAATCACCTGATGGTAAGTGGTTACTTTCGCCCATGGACATTTACAACACCAGAGATGTTTTAGATGCGTTGCCGATCTAGAAGATTCAGATGGAAGGGTGGGGACAATGTAGTAGTCCGCTATCAGAACCACTACATTTTGAGGAAAGGATGGGTAGGAAAGGGGAAAACTGGCTTACATGTCATCGAACCGGAACACATTAGATATTTGGCGGTTCGTTTTTGACATAAATATTTAATACTGGAGTAGGAATCGAACCCACAACCCGTCGCTCATGCTTCTGCGCCACAATTGGCCTCAATTTTCAATAAAAATTATCACAAAACTCAATAATCCCTTAAATGCCTCAAATAAATATATTTCACATAGCGTCCTTAACATATTCCGCTACACACTTTTTATGGTAGCGTTAAAAAAATACATTATTAATTTTACAAAAGCCAAAATCGTCTTGTTTAATCTAAATTACCGTTTTTATTTTCACATTACGGCCGGGATTTCGTGCTGATTTATAATGTTATTAATCAAGCTGAAATATCAGGCACGCCCAATTATCTCTTGTATTTCAGTGGGTTTGTTTTTCATTTGGTACCTACTTGTGCATACAAAATGTGACATTAAGATATTTTTCTTTTTTACCAATTTTAAAACAGGATATTTTTGATTTAATTTTTTTATGTGTGTGCTACTTCATAAGTTTTTGATGGGTGAACCAATTTTGCTATTTTTTTTTATATGATAGCTAGTGCTTCTGATGTGGTCTCACTGAAATTGAGTTAAGATCTGATAAGTAGTATATGAGTTATTCGTAATAATATTACTTTTCAGTGCCTTTTATTCGAATTCAGCTTTTTTATGTTACTTATTATTTCAAAATAAGTTTTAAGAAATTTCGAACATGAAGTTATAAGTAAGACAATTTGAAAATGAATACTTAAAGCAGCTTCACACTTTATTCCGCAGAGCAGAGTAGTCCGAAAGAACCTGGTGTCAAGACATTACATATACCGGTTTCTGTATGAGGTCGAGTACTGTATACAGAGTGGCAGAACCTAACGCCGTACTTCGTCTTATCAGAGCGGAAATATTAATAGCAGGGTAGACAAAGTACGAACTCGAAGCCATGGCTTGCTATACCAGAAAAAGGAAATTTAAAAAATGTATAACCATTTTCCCTAGTGCGGAATAGAACCCACTGCCAAAGCATTTACAATAAAATATTGTCCAACTGCACTACGATAGTCTCTATGCATTATTTTAGACTCAATAAAGATTTTCGTTAGCAAAGTTTTATTCAAAAGTGTCATCAAGTCTTTATTTTCTTGGTATTTGACTTTTACGTTCAAAACTCACCATTGAAACTACTGAAGTTTCCTCTAAGACGACAGTTCCATTACTCGCCTACTCTTCTACACTTTTCTCACTTAGCGCATTTTTGTGACAAGATTTTGTGAACTAAAAGAGAATCGTAAAATAATGATGTATAAAATTTATATCAGTTTTTTTTTAACTTCACGCTGTATCTCGCATATAGCAGGGTAGGCAGAGGGAACCTGAGAACCTAGTGTTAAGACACCCCATTCTCTTACAACAATTCTGTTCCCTACTTTCCACCGAATTGAGGCATTACGTGCTGAGTGGCGGAACTCAACGCCGCAATTATATATGTGTATATGTATAATTAAGAATTTAACAAAAAAAAGAACTTCAAATAAAGTGCACTCAAAAAATAATCGTCAGATCTTAACTAAATTTAAATGGCACCACACGTAGGAGCACTAGCTATGATATAAAAAAAATGCGGTAACAACGGTGCTTTTGATGTGGTTTACTAAAATAATAATTCCAATAGCATTACTATTATCTGTGTTAACTGTAATTTGAAAATATTTATCAAACTTTCATTTAATAAATTTAATTACATTTTGTTACAATATTGTTTTTTTTTTTCTTTTTTTTAACTTCACGCTGTATCCGGCATATAGCAGGGTAGGCAGAGGGAACCTGAGAACCTAGTGTTAAGACACTCCGTTCTCTTTCAACAATTCTGTTCCACACTTTTCCGCCAAATTGAGGCATTGCGTGCTAAGTGGCGGAAATCAACGCCGCGCTTTGCCTTGTTAAAGAACCCAGAAAATGAAAATACTTCATTTCCTAGAGTGGGAATCGAACCCACAACCTGTTGCGTCTACAGTCGCACGTTTGTGCCTCTGCGCAATATTGTAATCTTTGAAAACTGAATCTTAATATTAAATAAAATCACTACTATGCCCGATACAACGAAACGAAGAGACAGTTCCCATCGAGTTTCAAAGTAAAAAAAACCGCCGCACTGTCGCTCCTGCATAATACAGAACGCCTCTGACAAGACTTTTTCCTCTTCCTTGTCAATTGACCTTCTTTATAATACACAATAGTTAATTTCATACATATTTTATTTAACCTTGATACATGCCATTTACACATAAAATCACTCACAAAGCATTTTAAAATAATATATCAGAGTTTAACTAAAGAAAATACATATTTTCTCGAGCGAGTTTCGTCAAGTGGAAAACCAGCGAGTATTGTATGTACTACATACATGATAGACTCAACTAGCCTGTGACGTTGCACGCATTGCGGATGACGTCGCCATTTGTTTTCTCATATAAATACGTTTATACCATACGATACGATTAAATGAAATCGAAAGGTAATAAATTGTGGTTTTACATTTTTTTTTTAATTTTAGGTAGAGATAATGTCGTGTAAAGACACTCTGTTCTCTGTTTTCGTCCCAATTTGAGACATTTCGTGCATATTGGCTTAAGCTTAACATCTACATATTAAAATTTTATACATAAATTATTCGATTACTTTAATGGTACAATATTTATATTTATAACA
>JAKGSA010001172.1:0-13228 GCA_033558755.1 Philaethria dido | reverse complement strand
GGAACTCAACACCGCGCTTTGCCTTGTTACCAAACCCAGGAAATGAAAAATTCCACGATAGGCGTTTTAATATATATAATAAATAAATACCATCGTATCTGTGAGCCTATCGTAGCGTAGAGGCACAAGCGTGCGACTGTAAACGCAGGTTGTGAATTCGATTTCCACTCCAGGAAATGGATTTTTTCATTTCTTGGGCTTGGTAATAAGGAAAAGTGCGGCGTTGAGTTCCGACATTCAGCACGCAATGCCTCAATTCGGCGGAAAGTGAAAAACGGAGTGTCTTAACACTAGGTTCCCTCTGCCTACCCTGCTATATGCAGGATACAGCGTGAAGCTAAATTAAATCTTTATGTCCATTTAAATTTCTATCCAAGAAAGGTAGCAATATTATAATTAAAAACTTCCCCTATTTGCCATACATTTATGCAGTTTAGATATTACAGTAGTATATGTAGGTTGAGAGGTGTTTTGTCTTACACAAGCCTATAATTATGTAAGCTGGAAATGCGGCCGTAATTTCCCGGCTTTTTATAACTTTTAATTAGTAATTAGCGCCACTATAATGTAAACTCAACACACTATAGTTTAAAATGTAGACCTATGCTATATTTTTATAGTATAAGTAAATATGTATAAGTGGATTAGTGTCTGTAAACGCGGTTAGTTGTGGGTTCGATTCTCATTCAAATAAAAGATTATATTGAAATTTCTTTAGGTAAGAAAAAGCGCGGTATTGAGTTCCGCTAAAGATGCAATGTCTGGAGTTATTTCGCATAGCAAGGTAATCAAAGAGAGCGTGTCTAGTGTCTAGTGTCCAGACACTCTGTTCGCGTATCTTCCGCCTGAATGCGATATATTGTGTGTTAATCTAGCTTTCCACATTTTTCTCTGCATAAAAGGGTAGGCGGAGAGCAAGTAGTAGTGACTAAAGACTTATTCTCCACTATTGACGTTGACTTGATCTCTACTGTCCTTTTACATTCAAAATATTCTTTATTGAGGGGCGAAACTGAATCAGTTACGTTTCAAAACAACAATTTTCATTTAATTTCATTTCCTCGCTCTGGTAACAACGCAAAGCACGGCGTTGAGTTCCGCAAGTTGGGAACGGAAATGTTAAAAGAGAACGGAGTGTCTTAACACTAGGTCCCTCTGCCTAACCTGCTATGTGCGGGATACAACGTGACGCTAAAAAAAAATTAAAAAATACATTTAATTTGCAAGCGCAAAGAATAACGTGATTCGAACCAGTGAACGTGATTCATTTGTATACAATTTGTAATATTTATTTAACGTAATGCTATCGTGACACGCGATAGTATAGACCATTTGGAATTCGACCTGGACCATTACTGTGCCTTTGTTTAAGCAACAAAAAGAAATTATTATTATTATGCGAATTTTGTTTTTTCTTTTCTATAAGGCCATGGCGTACTGGCAGTGATAATAGACACCCACCTACCTACCTAATTTCACGCTTTGTCCCTAGCGGAATAGTCAGCGAGAACGGAGCGCCAAACGCTGCGGTCCCTGCATACCTCTTTCGCCTCGTCCGCAGTCATTGTCCTCTCCGTGCATGCTCTCCAGGGGGTCCTCATGCTTTTTACGTGACCTTTCTCCAGTATCATTGATACTGTGTTCTCGAAGATCTACCGAGGTCTTCCGCTCACTTTTAAAATAATATAATAACAATTTTATAATAGACACAATATCACAAATTTGTCGTACACAGTGTGAGGTAGTCAAAAAGAATCTACTAGATTCTCTTTGACTGGGTAGTCAAAGAGCGGTAGTCAAAGTAGCGGGGTCGCTACGCAGAATACTTTCAGACATTACGTGTTAAGTTACGGAAGTTAATACCGCGTTTAATTACGTCTTAATAATACTTAAAACATACATGGAAGTTGATAATACATAAATATTTATACATAACGGTATTAAAGAGAGTTATTATTGAGTCGTCTCTTGTTTTTAAACACACACAAGGAGCAGTATGAAGCAAGCAAGAAAGCAAGAATGTAACTTTATCGAAAAATGCCTCAATTAAGGCTATACTACGTATATATCTAGTATAACCTAAAAAAATATATAGATTTTATATATATTTTTAGGTCATCCCGAATAGCAGGATAGAAAGAGATAGCCTAGTGTTAAGGCATTCCGTTCTCCGCTTTCCGCCCGAATTCAAAATAAAGCTTGTTAGCGGAACATAAGCTCGACTCGTACATGTGCCTCTTGGAAGTTGTCCAAGCGCTCTGACCAGTACCTTATCTTACCAGCTACGTCAAAACATTTTTACTAATTTCTATATAGATATGTAATTTATTGTTTAATTGAGAATCGAAACTAATACCATCACGTTTTAATCTGGTATCCACATATTCATAGAGGCAGGACACCCGTTCTCTACTCTGTTCTTGTTTCCGTCAAAATTTGTCCTACCAGAGCAGAGAAAAGAAAATAATTGAAATATAGTCATTACCCCGAGTAGGAATCGAACACACAACTACCGTGTTTACAGTTAGACGGTTTCTCAATACACCTCTTGTTGCTTTCTACCTTATATCTTTAGATTATAATTATAAAAAAATAAAGCAATTTGCCATATTTTTGTATTTAAATCCACAATCTTTGAATATTCACACTGCAATTACGTTAATGGCGACCACCGGCGCATTTCATCCGCACCACCCGAAGACTGGGCATTAACTGGGATTACGACGCTTATTACGCTTGCTGCTTGCCCGCTGTTTTCTATTTACTATGAATATTTCAATATTGTATGCATTTTTAAGCTAATTTTGTTTTAAGATTCTCTTTTGTTTTTCGTTTATCGCTAATTATAAAAAAGATAAAGAAATATTTGAGGCCATCATGGCACAGTGGACTGGGTCTGGATGTCATTTGATTGGTTGTGATTTCTAAGGTAAATTATATTTTTAGTATTTAAATTCTAAATCGAATATCAGCTCTAGCTATAGAGCAAAGATATAAGAATAGGAGTCATTATTGCGTAGTGAAACAGGCGTAATTGTAAGTGCGATTGGTTGTGGGTTCGATTCCAGTCGAGGGAATGAGTTGTATTTACATTATTTTCAGTATCCCACTCTGATAAAAAGCACGACGTTAAGTTCCGCCAATTAACACGCAATGTCTTTGTTGAAAAACGGCGAACGGAGTCTCTTGACACTAGGTTTTCTCAAAAAAAAAAAGGCTACCCTGCTATGCGGGAACTACGTGAAACTTGGGAAACTAATTATATATAATTATATTATTTTTCTTTTTTTTTTATGGATTATGGTTGGCAAACGAGCAGAAACACCACCTGAAGGTAAGTGGTTACCTTCGCCCATGGACATCTACAACACCAGATATGTTGTAGATGTGTTGTCGATCTAGAGGATACAGATGGAAAGGGGGGTCAATGTAGTAGTCCGCTATCGGAACTATCACATTTTGGGAAAAGGCTGGGTGGAAAAGGGGAAAACCTGAAATTATATTAAGAGCAACTGTTGAGCTTCTTGCTGGCTCTTCTCAGCGGAACTGCCTTCCGAACCGGTAGTAGCTTGCAGTAGGACTGACAGTACTGACTTATTTGTTAATTTACGATATTTTTAATCGCCTATTTGAATAAAGAAATAGTATTTGACCGTTTTTTTATATATCAAACGCTGATTACCTACATATGTATATGCATAACTCGAACACGTTGAAAGCTATTTTAATATGTCCAACAAAAAGCAATTAAGCTTTCACCTAAAACTCAATGCTCTAAATTCCCTTTGATAGTATTTTTTTCTAGTTTACTAGAACTGTATAGATATATTGTTTTACAATACGTGGTGAGCATTTTACCGGAACTAAGCATCGGAGGATTTATTTTATTGTTTCACATGCGTCAGCGTTGCTAGTCGTTGTGAAAATAAGCAGCTTAACCGCTGAATCTATTTATTCTTATAAAAATACGCTTTTTTCATGTTAAAAAATATATCTTTCTATTAACTTTATATAACGCCTGTCGTGGCGCTGAGGCACAAGCGTGCGACTGTAAACGCGACAGGTTGTGGCTTCGATTCCCCCTCCAGGAAATGCAATTTTTCATTTCCTAGGTTTGGTAATAAGGCAAAGCGCCGCGTTGATTTGTGCCACTTAGCACGCAATGCCTCAATTCGGCAGGAAGTGGTTTCTTAACACTAGTTTCCCTCTACTTAGCCTGCTAAAGAAAAGTCAATGTTATAAATAAATAAAAACACTCGGTAAAGTGAATATTTTAAGCAGAACTACTAAATAATAAATTCATTGACAATTATCTGAAAAAATAAATGTATCAGGAATATTCTTTATCATTTTTTTAAGCTTCACGCTGTATCCCACATATAGCAGAGTAGGCAGAGGAAACCAGAGAACCTAATGTTAAGACACTTCATTCCCCACTTTCCGCCGAATTGAGGCAATGCGTGCTGAGTGGCGGAAATTAACGCCGCGCTTTGCCTTGTTACCAAACTCAGGAAATGAAAAATTCCATTTCCTGGAGTGGGAGTCGAACCCACAACCTATTGCGCTTACAGTCACACGCTTGTGCTTCTGCGCCATGAGAGGCATCATTTATTTGATAAAAAAATATCTCAACACATACAATTTTAATAAAAACCTACATATATCTTTGCTATTGTTACAACCGACCATACCACTATCATAGTAGACTATAAGATATATTTAAGTGTTTTAATTCACACTAATACGGCCATCACGGGCCTCTATCACGAACGTTAGAAATCTGGAAGTTTTCCAATTCCAAATTCGTGGGGCCATTCTGGAAAATTGGATTTCTTCGTATGCCCGCCTCTTAGCTCCAAGCTGTGTCATGATTAATGCACTTTTTGTTTATTAAAGATAACTATTTTATTTTAAATAGAAAAAAAAAAATTGTTTTAGTTCTTGCTATTCTGTGGAGGTAATTCGTATAATAATATATTACTACTGTCCCCGTTGACGCGTTAACAACGCGTTGCCTAGCAACATACACGCAGTATGACACGATTATTTTATTAATTTATTATATTTTTTATGCATTATTTTAAAAAGATATCATCATACTGCACTCCTTCTCTATATAAACTATAAGTGTGCCAAGTTTCATGCTCCTCTATTCGCGTAATTTTCGTAAAAAGGAGTACAAAGTTTTTGCTTCACCTATTAATTTTTATAATTCATACATTATCTTATTATAATTCGAGTCCATTGTAGCGCAGTGGTATAGCATCTGGCTGTAAACAAGATTGGTTGTAGGTTTAATCCCCACTTGTGGTGGTTATTTTACAATATTTTTCCATCATCATTATCATCATTGTGGGTTCGATTCACACTCCAGGAAATGATTTTTTTTCATTTTCTGGGTTTGGTAATAAGGCAAAGCACGGCGTTGAGTTCCACCACTCAAAACGCAATGCCTCAATCTGGCGAAAAGTGGGGAACGGATTTGTTGAAAGAGAACGGAGTGTCTTAACACTAGGTTCTCAGGTTCCTTCTGCCTACCCTGCTATATGCGGGATACAGCGTGAAGTTAAAAAAATAAAAATGTCATTATCATTCCCTTGGTCTGGTAAGGTAAAGTGCGGCGTTGAGCACCGTCATTCAGCGCGCGCTATGTATTAACTACGGGCGGAATGTACAGATTGAAGTATCTTAATACTAGGTACCGCTCTTAATACCCAGCTGTACAGTAAAAAAAAGGAAGCTGCAACATGTATAATACATTTATTTTATTTTTTATGTGATTTTTTTCATTCACTACGGACATATAGTCCTTTTCCCAAATTATTACAAATTCTTTATTAAATTTAGTGGTTTTTACTTACTTAGAATTTGACTTATATGACATTACATTAGAGTTTTTAAAAGTTCCTTATATAAGCCATAACTTTAAAAACATTTTTGTTGCCAACTTAGTCATAATAATTTTAGAAAAGCTTCACGCTTCATTCCGCATACCAGAGTAGTGAACGTGAACTTAGTGTTAAGATATTCCGTTCTATGCTTCCCACTCCAATTAGACCATTGCTTACTAAGTGGCAGAACTCAACGCCGCGCTTTGTCTTGCCTGTTATTATCTCGACTGGGAATCGAACCTACAACTACTCGCGTTTACTGTCGCACTTTTTCCCCTTGGATCATGATGGTCATAATAATTAACATAATTTAAAATTATATTAATAATTAATTATCCATAATGGCTACTAATTAATTACATATTGAAATATAGAGTTTCAAGTACAGGAACATTGGAAATTGGAAGTAATTGTATTAAAAATACAGTTGATTTATGTCTGGATGGCGGAACTAAACGCCGTATGTTATTAAATGATGTAATAGTTTATATTAAAAACCCTCCCATATATTAGTATGTAAATATATGTACATAAAATAATTTACTCAATTTTCTGGTCATAATGTAGGTATTGCGAATTAAGTGGCGGAACTCAACGCCGTGCTTTGTTACAGGGGGAAGAAATTACAAATTAATTTAAAAATAAAGAAAGAACAAATAAATTTTTAATTTAAATATAATTTCTTCAAGTGAAAATCGAACCCAAAGCCAAACATGTTAACATTTGCATTCCTGCTATCTCACAGCATTTCACCAGTCTGTCTCTTGATAGAGACATTATTGCCTCAAAACAAAATTATCCTATTTTAATTCCAATTCATAACAAATTAGATAAATTCTGAGCACAAACGCAATTCTGAGAAACATGTTATTTTGTAGACCGCTTTCATTATTTTTCTATTTGCTTCAGTGATTTACTTAGAAACTTAATTTTGGTTTCATTTAAAAACCGAAATTTGAGTGTCTTAGACATAAATAATCTTGTTTTTTCTAGACTATATTTTTAATAATCATTGAATATTAAGCATCGAATAAGAGGTCCTTCTGCTAATATATTTTTATCTTTAGATTTTGAAAAGGTTTCTGACTACAAGCGCAGTGGTTATATGTTCGTCCTTTACTCAGGGAAATAATTATGTATATATAATTTATTTTCATTTTCCCGTTATGATAAAACAAAATGTGGCATTGAATTCAGTCACTCAAAATGCAATGTCTCGAAATAATCCGAAAATCTCTCCGCTTTTCACACGAAAGCGTTGTTTTCGACAGAAAGTCTTAACATCTGCTTTTATCTACCTTACTATGTTACAGTAAAAACATTTTTTTATTTTTTAGTTTCACGCTGTATGTATGTATGGCGTTGAGTTCCGCCACTCATCACGCAATGCCTCAATCGGCGGAAAGTGGGGAACGGAATTGTTGAAAGAGAATGGAGTGCCTTAACACTAGGTTCTCTGATTCCCTCTGCCTACCCTGCTATATGCGGGTTACAGCGCGAAGTTAAAAAAAAAACACTGTAAGTAAACGTGACAGGTTGTGGGTTAGATTCCCACTCCAGGAAATGTAAAAGTTTAGAATATTCATTTCCTGGGTTTGGTAACAAGGCAAAGCGCGGTGTTGCGTTCCGCCACTCAGTGGAAAGTGGGGAACGGAGTGTCTTAACACTAGGTTCTGAGGTTCCCTCTGCCTACCCAGCTATATGCGGGATACAGCGTGAAGCTACAGTAACAACTGTGCTCTAAAAATATAACAAATCTATTTAAGTAAGTACCATTCGAGTTCTTAAAAAAATGAGAAATCATCCTCGTTTCTATAACGCTACGACAAAATTGATAAATGTCGGTAGATCTCGATACAAAATAATGAAATGTCAAAATGTACTCTGACCCTTTTAATAATATATTTTTCAGGGTCTAGTCATAAAATAGGTAACTTAACAATTATTGGCATGACTAAGTTATAATGACGCTACACCAAAAATTACCTTTCTATTCTATACTAGTGTCCCCGTTGACGCGTTAACAACGCGGTGTCTGTGGCAATGTATATGTCACTTAATTGTCACATGGATGTCAAACCATGGCAGTGTGTGTAACATTTATTTTGTTAATTTAATATACTTTTTATGCATCATTTAAAAAAAAAATGTTAGGATTCTGTACTCCTTCTCTATATAAACTATAAGTGTGCCAAGTTTCATGCTCCTCCCTCTGCGTAATTTCCATAAAAAAAGGATCCAAAGTTTTTGCTTCACGTATTTATATATAGATAAATGTATTTCCGGGTTACACCGGGTATTTTTATATTAAACAGTTATACCTTTCGTTCGGCGATTGATATAGTTATTCCAGGATTCATACGTTAATTGAATAATTTAATTTAATTTTTTGATCGTTGAAAGCGTAAATTGGTGAGCGAAGCGAGCAGGAAACTGTAAAAAAGATAAAAAAATCGATTTTTTTTGTTTCTGTTCATGTAGGAATTTCAGGAAATACTCTCGTAGTTAACAATCAAGAAAGAGGTTAAATGGCAAGTTTAAACTTTCTATACGTCAATTACTCAGTGATTAACACATTTTTTATACACCTACTATTCATAATTGAATATTTTAATTAAATTTTTTGATCGTTGAAAGCGTATATTGGTGAGCGAAGCGAGCAGGAAGCTGTAAGAAAGATAGAAAATCACTTTTTTTTTTCCATTCCTACCGAAATTTCGGTAAATATTTACTTAGTCCCCCGATTTCCATAAACAACTTATAATATGCTAAATTTTCCTATTTACATCTAATGGTTTAACATATTTTTTTTATACATATTGATAATGAAAACCACAAACATTAAACAAAAAACAGAACGAAACCAACTAAAAACTTGAAAAAAAAAACAAACTAAAGGGGTCCAAAGCGATTTTTCAGCGCTCCCATCCCGAGAGGTCCGAACAAAACGATGTTTACTCAACGAGCTAACATCCAATCACGGCGACAGTAACTGATTGAAGCGTATACGTTTTGCGGAATTATAATTCATTGAACAGCTTATGTGACTTAGTCTCTATGTATTTTACACTACCTTGCAATAGATAGCTCTGCTTACGTCAAATTTAAATTAGTATGGGAAATAATTTGAGTTACAATTTTTCACACTCAGCACGAAATGCCTCTATTATCGAAAAGTGGGGAACAGAGTGTCTTAACATTAGGTTCCCTCTGCCTACCCTGCTATATGTGGGAGCGTGAATCTATGTATGTATGTATGTACAATTTTTTAATTTAAGTGCGAATGAAACAGACTAAAAGCGTGTGTTTCACATATAAAATGCAAGAGTGATCAACTCGTGACATATTTCTCCATTTATCACTTTCCTACCGCTTACCGAACACTTCGGAAAGCCAATAAATTAAATGTTTTTAGCTCGTTAGCGCCAATATATTAATGGCGCAACTTAACGCCGCGCTTTGCCTTGTTACCAAACCCTGGAAATGAATAATTGCATTTCGTGGATTCCTTGAAATCAAACCCACAACCTGTCGTGTTTACAGTCACACGCTTATGCCTCTGCGCCACGACAGGCGTCAAAAAAAATTAAAAAGTAACTTGTATTCCACTTATTAACAAAGGCTTTATCAAATACCTTAACTTCTTATAATCAAGCAAAACTAGTATTTTCCCACCAAATAGTCAATAGTATTTTCAATATAAAGTAAATATTCATTCTAGCGTTTAGAATATGAATGAAAATCGTTCGCGCGTCGATTGCTGATCGATTTAATTGTTCACGTTTCATGTGGGCGATTGGCCGTCCGCATTTATTTAGCGAACTAATCCGTTGTTACTAATGCAATTATTGCTTTGAACGGTATTCAAGTTGAAATTTTGTTGAATGAAAATTTCAATTTTATGTAAAATTTAATAAATTTGGTTATATTCCTCCATAGGCTAGAGGCCAGTCGTGGCACAGGAGCACAAGCGTGTGACTGATGACACCACAGGTTGTGGGTTCGATTCTCACTTCAGGGAATGAAAATGTTTAAAAATTTATAATAATTTATATTTAATATTTTCATTTCCTCGCTCTGGTAACGATGTAAAGCGCGGCGTTGAGTTCCGCCTTTCAGCACGCAATGCCTCAATTCAGCGGAAAGTGGGTAACACAAATCTTAATAGGTTCTTAGATTCCCTCTTTATTGTCCTTCTATGTGTAGAATACAGCGTGAAGCTAAAAAAATGTTTGTGTTGGATATTTGTGCGTTGTAAGATCACACACTATGTTTTTCTCCATTCTTCTTATGCTAATAACGTAGTCTGATAGAACATAGTGTTAAGACTCTCTGCCCCCACACTTAGATACAGAGCACAATGCTACTTTTAATGAATATTACTTTAAATATGATACATACATACATAGCTTCACGCTGTATCCAGCATATAATTTCTTAACACTAGGTTCCCTCTGCCTATCGCAGGGTAGTACTCCGTTCTCCATTTTCCGCCGAATTGAGGCATTGCATATTGAGTGGCGGGATTCAACGCCGCACTTTTGCCCTGTTACCAAAACCCAGGAAATGAAAAATTCCATGTCCTGGAGTGTGGATCGAACCCACAATCTATCACGTTTACAGTCGCACGCTTGTGCCTCTGCGTCACGACAGGCGTGATTATACAATATTAACTCTCGAATAAAGACAAAATTTAACCATCCCGTGTGCAATCAAACACTGCCATACTGTGCAGTGATGACATTGAAGCAAAGTAGAGGGCTTCAGGGTTCAACAGAAAGACGACATCAGGGAAATAAACTCTAGTTCATCGTTTTTTAAGGGACTTCAAAAAAGTTTCTCAATTCGATTATATTTTTTTACCGTATAACTTTTTATTACGTGAACTAATTTTGATAATTTTTTTTTATATGATAGATAATGCTTTTGGTGCGGTCTCCTTTATATTTAGTTGAAATTGGACAAGTGGTTTTAGAGTCATTCGTAGTAATTTAACTTTTTAGTGCATGTGAAGAAAAAATAAATATTTGAATTAAAATTTCTTTTTTTTTTAACTTTACGCTCTAACCCGCATATAGCAGGGTAGGCAGAGGGAACCAGTTAACCTAGTGTTAAGACACTCCATTCTCTTTCAACAATTCCGTTCCCCACTGACTTTTGAATTAAAATCATCAAAGAATTTACAACCATCGCCGTTCACTACCAACCTGCACCACAACCACTAAATCAACAATACATACATACACCAAAAAGCTTTATTACTCCAGAAGGAACAATATAACGCAACACTAGCCTAAAATAACAATAGCCAGATTAAAAACATACTCGCAACGCATTTCAGATGAAAGCAAATATCCAATAGAACGTTAGAATCGAAATCGAGAATCGAAAACGTTACGTTTACAGTTACTACAGCGTTGTATTCACGTTAGTACGTATAGTAGGTTGTATAAAATATTTGTAAAACAAATACGGGCGTTCCTGTCGTTTGCGTAACTGTATTGTTATATTAGTGCTATGTTAGTAGGTCACTGTAGTTGCTGTACTTGTAGTTAGAAGCAAAAGTTAATTTTCAATGCTCATTTGTTAAATTGTATTAGTTAAGCGATAGTATTGAGTTAGTTAATGATAACATAAACCGATTTATAAAGGAGGACTATTTTTTTATGTGTGTGAAAATAACACATTTTGACCCAATCACTTTGATCCAGTCAACCAATTTTAATGCTCTTTTACATGATAACTAATGCTTCTGGTGTGTTCCAACTTAAATTAAATTAAGATCTGACAAGTTTTTGAGTTATTCGTAATAATGTCTTTCGTACTTTTTAGTGCATTTTATTTGAAATTGTTAAAAAAATGTTTTATTTTTTGCTTAATTTTTTTTATAACTTCACCCTGTATCCCGCATATGGCAGGGTAGGCAGAGGGAACCAGGGAACCTAGTATTAAGACACTCCATTCTCTTTCAACAATTCCGTTCCCCACTTTCCGCCGCATTGAGGCATTGCGTGTTGAGAGGCGGAACTCAACGCCGCGCTTTGTCTTGTTACCAAACCCAAGAAATGAAAATACTAAATTTTAGATTTCCTGGAGTGGGAATTGAACCCACAACCTGTCGCGTACAGTCGCACGTTTGTGCCTCTGCGCCACGACAGGCGTTAAAAAAAATATAACCTTAAAAAGATCAAGTTAAATTGAGCACCTTCTTTTTCCTGTAATCGGCTAAAAGAATATACTTTGTTATAACAGCTAATCACCATGACAAACACCGCCAACTAACCGTCATATACAGATCGAACGTCATATAAAACAATAACAGTAGCGACTATTTCTGTCGATAAGATAGTACAATGGCTAAAGCAACGAAAACAAGAGAAGCTACGCTTTTGTCTCCCTTAAACAATATGGAAAGCTTGAAATGACGAGAAATTCATTGGATTTATGAAGAGCATATATTGCGATGTTATGAATGAAAATTGCATTTTTGTAATGTATTCGCTTATTCTTTTTTTTAGTTTTAGTTTGACACTATTCTAAATGTGGAATAGAGAGTGGAGTCACTATATTATCTATTATTAGCTTCACGTTTTTTGTCAGCAGTAACAGTAGGTTAGGCAAAGTGAACCTAGTGTCAAGACACTATGTAGTTTGCTATTCAATTCCCAACATTACTTGCCGTGGGTAACTTAAGGATGCGCTCTTTTTTATCAGAATAAAAATGTTAATAATTAGAAAATAACTATAATAATTTAATAATTCTTAAATGGGAACTGAACCCATAACCATTCAATTCAGTCATACAAACTGCATTACGATTAATAACAAAGCATTACCCACAAAGAAAAATAAATTTGTGTGTGTGTAAACACTCCGTTCGCCGCTTTCTGCCTGAATTCGAGACTTCGCATGTTAAACGGCCCAACTCAACGCTGCGCTTCGTCTTACCGGAGTAAAAAAAATGGAAATACTTGTAAGTAGGAATTTTTCGTAGTATCTTTTTTCCACATATCACTAAGCTGTGGAATAACCTACCTGTGACAGTGTTTCCAGGTTGATACCACATGGGTTCCTTCAAACAGTGCGTCTACCTACCTTAAAGGCCGGCATGCATCCATGGCTCTTGTCTTTCCTTCCCATAAAAAAAAATATTAAATAACTATTCTGACTATCGAACCTACAACGACTTACGTTTACAGTCACTATGCCACTGTGCCATAACAACCCACAAAGAAGCCGAACACAATTTAACTTCCACCTAAAACTTAAATATCTAATCAACGCTAATGCCTCAACCGAAAGTTTAAACAGAAACTGTCCATTTCTTCCATTCTCGA
>JAKGSA010001171.1:80048-95739 GCA_033558755.1 Philaethria dido | reverse complement strand
TGGGATTTGTGCTAATTATGAGTTTGATTTAAAAAAAATTATTGCTTTATCTACATTAAGACAATTAGGATTAATAATAAGAATTTTAAGAATAGGATTTTATGACTTAGCTTTTTATCACTTATTAACACATGCAATATTTAAAGCTTTATTATTTATATGTGCTGGAGTAGTAATTCATATAATAAATGATAATCAAGATATTCGAATAATAGGAGGAATTAGATTATATATTCCTATTACTTCTTTATGTTTAAATATTTCTAATTTAGCTTTGTGTGGAATTCCTATTTTAGCTGGGTTTTATTCAAAAGATATAATTTTAGAAATAGTAAGAATAAGAAATTTAAATACGAGGTGTGTTCAAAAAGTAAGGTGACTTTGTATTTTTAAGAAAAAATATTTATTTATTTATCAATATTTATGTTGTCCCCTTCAAAGTAATCCCCCTCAGATACAATACACTTATGCCAACGGTTTTTCCAATCGTCAAAGCACTTCTCATAAGCACTTTTCGGTATAGCCTTGAGCTCTTCCAGCGATGCAGTCTTTATCTCTTCAATCGTTGCAAATCTCCGTCCTTTCATAGGTCTCTTTAGTTTTGGGAACAAGAAAAAGTCACATGGGGCCAAATCCGGTGAATATGGTGGCTGAGGCATGATTGTGGTGTTGTTTTTGGCCAAAAAATCTCTCACCAGCAAAGATGAATGATGAGCAACTTCGGAACAAACTTCGCTGACACACGTCTCATGCCCAAAACGTTAGAAAAAATTTCATGGCACGAGCCAAGCGATATACCAACATCCTCAGCAACTTCTCTGATAGTGATTCGACGATTTTCCAGAACAATTTTCTTCACTGCTTGAACGTTTTCATCAGTTGTTGACGTGCTTGGACGTCCAGAGCGAGGCTCGTCATTGGCATCTTCCCGGCCATCTTGGAAGAGTTTGTACCACTTGTAAACATTTTTTTTACTCAGAACAGTTTCACCGTATGCCACTGTCAACATTTTAAGTGTTTCGGAGCACTTTATTTTATTTTTTACACAAAATTTGATGCAAATCCATATTTTTCGATAGCAAGAAATCGCCGAGCACGCAAAACACTTATAACCTTTACGCCTCTCCCAACCAAACAAAAAATGCTATACACTTGAAACTTGGTACAGATGTTCGGGAAGAGTGTACCAACATAACAAAATAAAAAAATCGATAATCGAAAGTACGTTGCCCGCCAAATTTGAAAAGTCACCTTACTTTTTGAACACACCTCGTATATATATATATATATACATGCTTGATCTGCAACATTTAAGAAATATGCAAACTAATCATTCGTAACTCTAAAGTATATTTTTTTCACAATAATAAGTCAATATGTGGTGACGCAGTATGTCGAGCAATATCACCAAACTCAATTAAGTATTTGTAAAACATGAATGAATGATAGTAAAGTACATTTAATATGCGCTAAATATATTTTTATATATAACAGTAATAACAATTAACTGGGCCATCTAACCATAAAGTGAATTATATTTTAGCTCGCAAACTGAACTCACTGATAAGATATTCTATATCGCTCTCTTCTTTTCGTTAGAACCTACGTAACATAGCATACATGGAAAATAATTACATTATTTATAAATGTATATATTGAAACAATGCAGTGGGATAGCGTCCCTCGACATCGCGTGGCATTGAGGTCCACTGCTCAACAAGTTGCGTCACAAATTCGTGTGGAAAGTGGAGAATAGAGTATCTCGACACTAGGTTCTTCCCATGATTGCAGAATAAAAATAAAAAAAATATACACATTCTCAGGAGCGAGAATCGTACTTACGTCGTACTTACAGCTAAAAATTTACCAACTGCGCCACTAAAGCGTCATAAATTAATTGTGTCACAGTCATAAATAAAGACCATTAAAAAATTTAAATCTACGTTTACTTCAGGCGAGGCAGTGTTATATTTTTTCCTCTCATTTCAATTATTCCAGTTGCAGTTAAAGGTTATTTGTAGAATTTTCAACTTTCTTACTTGAACACTTTTCATACTTGTTAAAACATTCCATTGACTACGAGAGAGTATCGAGTTTCTTCGCTTTATTCTGAAGAGCTTTCTGTTCAGATGATAAGTAAATGAATTGTAGCTAGTATAAAAGGATTATCTATGAAATAATTTTATTTTACGGTAAGAGATGCAATAATAAATGGACAAGGTAGGTATTCTGTGCTATTATGTTGTAAATTTTGTTCATTACCGGCCTGACCACTTGTAACAATCTCATAAGTACAATAATACTTAATAAGGGATTTACTATAATAGAACCTAGACTATATCGATATGTAAACGTATTTATGTATATACCAATGTTTTTCAATATTTATTAATCGATTCAAAAATAAAATTAGAATATTTTGTTACTGAGTGATTTTTTTCAATAATTTTGTCAATCGCTGCACGCAACAGCTAACACTAAAAAGCCACTGACCCGCATGACACTTTTTCATATATATCATTTTTTCGCGGAATATAACGTAACGCTGCTTTATGGTCCAACAGAATATAGTGTCAAAACACTCCGTTCTTTACTTTCGCCGCTAAATTCGAGGCGCTCTGTCATTGACAGAACTCAACGGAATGGAGAAATGGAAAATAATTTAAATATGATTGTTCTCCTGAAATAGAGCCAAACCCACAACTATTCGTGCTTATAGTCAAATAGTATCCTACTGAGCACGAAGGCCTCTATTTCTATATTATATTGTCATTCAAAATGTAAATGTTTATATACGGTCTACTTTTCCACCACCAAATATTTAAGTCTTAAGAGAACTTAAATTAATTACAGTACATAATCTTTTTTTCTACGTTTTTTTCAACTAAAGCCAAAGGTCTCATTTTAACCTACTCCCAAAAAAGATGTAGGTTCCCAATTCCACTGTTTTTTTTTTCTATTGCAACAGCATTAAAACAAAGTTATAAAAGAAACAACCTGTTTATTTTGATTCATTTTGAAATCGCTCCACAGATAAATAATATTTACATTCAATTCAAAAACAAAATTTTAAGAAAACACACTATTCGTAGCAACGTAAAAGATTTCTTGTAACTCATGTTTGTTCGATAGCTCATAAAACTTGACTTAGAGCACTAGTCCTTCAAATATATTGCGGCGTTTATTGAAAATCTCAGTTATATGCAACCCTATATTTGGAAACCACTTCAAATCGTATGAAACCGTAAGCGAAATTGAAACGCGGTGTAGCGACCTTTGAAGATATGGGGGTAATAGGCATTTTATGCTTTTACTATCAGTAGAGAATAAGAATCTATAAGTCAATAGATCGTTCTTGTTTCCGTTCTATAGTGTAAATTCCATTAAACACAAATACAATTTATTATAACTAATTAAACACGTAACATAACGCCAGAGATTTTGGCACCTTAACTGATAATAATTTATAATTCTATTAAAACATAAATATCATTTATCCACTTATAAATTAGTATATGTATTAAAAAAATTTTAAAAGAAATCGATCATTTTAAAAGTAGAAGAACAAAAGACCGGTGAACAGAATAAGCATAGTTAGTTCTTATTTTTTACTTTCAATGCCTTCTTAATAATAAAATTTATTAATATATTAAGTTTATTGATGATTATACCGCGTTGTGTGTATGTCTATATGTCTTAATATGTCTGTTCCTGGAGTTAGACCTCCCGGACGCCCAAGAAAGCGATGGCGATGGATGTCGTGAAATAGGCCATGAGAGTCTAACCAATCGTGATGTTGACGATCAAGCAAAGTGGAAGAGGTTGAGCAGACCTGGCATATCTTAAATATATCTAAACTTTTTGTACAGAAATGAAGTACAAAATCAAATTTTATTTATAAAAAACTATATTAATGCTTACAAAAAATAAACAAAAACATCCGTAGTAGAAATTGTGTTCGACTAGTACCATACGTTAAATATCTTTCATGTCATAGAATGAAAATATGTAAATTTAATTTCACATGTTCTTAGCTTATCTAATTTACATAAAAAAGTATTGGAATAATAACAGTGAAACATCATAAATGTTGATGTGAGCGTGGGAGCGTACTTAACCCATTTTTCCATTGATGACGCCAGAAAAATAATTATATTTACACAAATATGATTTATTCTGTATTATTTGTTTCATTTCATTTTAAATGAGACAATAGCATTAACTTTTTATACATAGATGTCTATTTGTAACAGTAAATAATGCCTATTGGATTATAAATATGAGGCCATCGTGGCGTAATGAAACAGCGTATGACTGTAAAGGACAAGTTGTGGGTTCGATTCCCTCGTCAGGAAGTGAAAATATTAAAATTAATATTTAGTATTTTCATTTCGTCGCTCTAGTAACTAGGCAAAGAGCGGCGTTGAGTTCCGCCACGCAATGTCTCAATTCGGCGGAAAGTGGGGAATGGAAATGTTAAAAGAGAATGGAGTGTCTTAACACTAGGTTCTCCGGTTCTTTCTGCCTATCCTGTTATATACAGGATACAGCGTGAAGCTAAAAAAACTGAGATCATCGTGGCGCAGTGGGACAGAGTCTGACTGTAAACACGATTGCTGTGGGTACAATTCCCGTTCGAGGGAATAATTATATTTAAATTATTCTATTTTTCTGATTCGGTAAGATAAAACTCGGCGTTAAGTTTCGCCACATAACACACAATGTCTAGAATTCGAGCTGAAAGCGCGGCAAGTAGATGTCTTGACTAAGGTCCTCTCTGACTATTCTGTTGTGCGAGATAAAACGTGAACCTGAAACTGGTTTATAAATTGTTAGTATATTCATATATGTAAATATTTGCATACTGCATGAATTTTATATTTATTTTCCTAAATTGAAATTCACTTGGGGTGGAAAAGCTATTAAATTATATATTTTTTTATTGAAATACGACTACCAACACACACTTATAACTTTGAAAATTCCTTGCTACTTTCATGTAGGCTGTGGGTTCGATTCCAGCTTAAATAAATATCTAAAATATTTTCTTTACTCAATTTGCACATCGCGACATCCAAGTTCACAATCCAAATATGCAACGCCTTTAGAATGGACCTATAGTGAAAAAGAATGAGTGTAAAAGTAAATTTTCTCAGCTAAAATTCAAAGAGATACAGGGAAATAAAAGACTGAATAAAATAAAATATTAAAATAAAAACAAGAAATACTCGTACATTTTATAATGTTGTATTCAACGAAACAGTTTGTCATACGGAACAAACGTTTTCAAGCTACGACTACACGAGCATATGACATTTTCTTCTAGACATATTGTGTAAAAAGTGTTTCCTATGTACGCAGTACATTGATGTTTTGTCATTTCCTCGCGATATGCTAATGCCGCTAGTAAAAAGAGATTACTTGTTTGATTTATTATTGTTTCTGGTAATGTATGTATATTTATTATTAATAGCGTATTATGGTTTGGTTCGATTTTTATTTTATTTTTAACCGATTTTAAATAAAGGAGGTTCTAAATTCGACTATATTTTTTGTGGCCTTAACTTTTTACTGAGAGGATTTTAAAAAATTGGCTATTTTTAGCGAATTCCTTTATACGATAAGCTTATTGCTTTTAAATGGTCTCACTTCGCCCATTTAGATGTAGTTTTTGAGTTATTCGTAATAATTTTACTTTTTAGTGCCTGTTATTTGAATTCCGTTTTATTGTTTTGTTAAAATCGTAATTATAAATTGTAAATATGGTGTGCTAGGCAGCGAATTCGGATTCATTTAACTTGACTGAATATACTACATTATAGGTGTCGAGTAAAATGTGAACCTTGGACCGTTGCTTTATCGTCAACTAAGTAATGATGTCGTCATTTGTTAAGAAATTTATCAATTTGTTTTCACCTGCAGAAAAAAATGGGGAATTGAATGATTCCTCGCCAGCTCTTTGTCTATCTATTACTTGGATTGGTGATTTGGATTAGAAAGACGGATGGATGGAAGTTTAATTGCTTAACTGCGATTGTAGTGAGTTCGAGCCCCACTTGGGGAAATTATTATGTTTCAATTATAGTAATTTTTCACTTTAACAAGGGTAAGACAAGTGGCGCCGTCAAATTCGACACTCAATATACAACGTCTGTATTTCAAATGGGAGGCGAAGGACGTATCTTGACATTAGTTTTTCTTTAAGGCATGTCGTGACGCAGCGGCATAAGCGTGCATTTATAAAAGCGACATAAAAGCGACGGTCGTGGCTTCGATTCCCACTCCAGGAAATGAATATATTTAATATTCATAACAATTAATATTCAATATTTCCTTCCTTTCCTTCTTCATTCCTTCTTTTCCTAATATTTTCTGCTTAGTCAAGGAAAAAAGGTAAGAGTTCCACCACTCTACACACAATGTCTTAATTCGGAAAGTGGGGAAACGGAAATGGTACTAGAAGGGAGTGTCCTAACACTAGGTTCTCAAGTTCCATCTACCTACCCTGTTATGTGTTTGATAAAGCGGGAAGCTAAAATAAAAGATTCTCTCTAAAAATCCCGCTATGCAAAAAAAGAAGCTAGTGGTAATAATAACTTTAAAAAAATATTCCAAAGTTATAATTTTTGTTCGAAAATTGCCGAGTCTCAGTGTCGCCTGTGATATCTAGTGGAGTCCGTTAATATTAACTTCACCATACATTTTTATTATCTGTGTAATCTACTAGAGTGCATGATGATGTTTTCAGAAATTAAATTTTTAATATATCTTCTTTGTCTTCTCTCGTTTCAATGTAACTGACGAGTATGATAAAGAAAATCTAAACAAATTATTTAATATTGTGTAACATTTTCTAATTGTGATCATTATTAAGAACGGAGTGTCTTAACACTAGGTTCCCTCTGCCTACCCTGCTATGTGCGGGGTACAGGGTAAAGCTAAAAAATTCATTTTATAAGGAAAGCAAACGAACCTATATTCTAACCATATTATTAGTAATTAATGTAAGAGATGTAACTATTCACATTTGCCAATTATTAATTTCGTCCATATATCTACTACTGTTGTACATATAAATTGATAAAGAAAATAGAAATAAGGATAATTTAATAAGTAGGTAGCGTAACGCCCCGGACCGAGGGTAACCCCGGACACTTCAATTTCTAACAATCTAAACGCAATGCTTCGACAAAGAGTTATCGTAAATAAAAGTCAAAAAGCGGTTGGATCATCATTGATTTATGTGTTCGGGGGTACCCACGCTTTTTTTTGCCGTCAAAGATTCAATTTTTTTTTTAAATTATTAATTACATTAAATATTATATTATTATCTGAAATAAAAAATAATTTTATTTTTTATATATTTTCTTGAAAAAATGTGATATAACAGGATTTGAAATAAAGAAATTCACAGTTAATTTAATATTAAATTGGAAATAAGATAGAAAAATCCTTTATTTTTATTTAAGTATCCGGACCTCCCCTTCCCCTACGTAGTATATGTAGTACTATAAAGTATATAAGCGTTTCTTTATTTATTACATATTTATTTTGGTAATTACGTCATCTCATCAATAATAATCATTTTACCTGACAAATAAATGCATATTATTGCATTACAGAATCCTGTTAATGTTTCTGCGGAATTTTTGCTCTTGTGCTCTCATTACGGTGTGTGTATAATAATAATGAAATTATTTATTTCGAAAATGATCTCATGTTAATTTTTTTTTTAACTTCACGCTGTATCCTGCATATAGCGGTAACCAGAGGGAACCAGAGAACCTAGTGTTAAGACACTCCATTCTCATTCAACATTTCCGTTCCCCACTTTCCGCCAAATTGAGGCATTGCGTGTTGAGTGGCGGAACTCAACACCGCGCTTTGCCTTGTTACCAAACCCAAGAAATTAAAATAATAAATTTTTCATTTCCTGGAGTGGGAATCGAACCCACAACCTGTCACGCTTACAGTCGCACGCATGTACCTTTACTGAATGATTCATTACTGAATGATCATAATTATATACACATATTATAAATATATACATAACCTTATTTTTAACCGACTCTAAAAAAGGAATTTCTCAATTCGGCTGCATTTTTTGTGAGTTAACGTATAACTTTTTACTGAATGAATCATTTTCAATGATTCTTTTTTTTATATGATAGGCAATGCTTCCGGTTTTATCCTATTTACAATTCGTTAACATTTGACAAATCGTTTTTGAGTTATTCGTAATATTATTGCTTTTAGTGCAAGATATTTGTTTTCTTTTTCAGATCTAATATAAATAATAAAGGGGAATAAATAGGTTTTTGAAGGGTCGGCAACGTAAGTGATGCCCCTGGTGTTACAAGCGTCCATAGGCCACGGTAACCACTTACCATCCAGGTGGGCCGTGTGCCTTGTTACCACCGTCGTGGAATAAAAAAAAAATCTAATACCATAATACCCATGTATTAATTCCATGCTGTTGTGTATGGAATTAATATATGTTATTATGGTATTATAATAAATATAATACTAATATTAATACCTCATAATGAAAATCTCTATTCCAATATATATTACAAGCTAAATAATATTAAAGCAATATTAGTACAAACACAATTTTTCACCGGAAACTTTTTAATTAACTGCGGTTGCGAAATTATGATTACTTTGTAAGAATTGATGTAGTGTTTTCATAATATTTAGTAAATATGGTTTTAATTACTGTTTTACTATACGTGTTAAGTAAACTTGAGTAATAAAATAAATATATGGAAATATAAAATAAATGCAATACCTATTAGAGGCACTAATATTTGATAAAAAAGTGTGTTGTTGAAAAGATTTCAATATTTATTATATTTTTAGCTTTACTTTTGAAATTTTAAATATGTTGTTATTTTTTTTTTTGTTCTGCTCCATTTTATATCTACTAGGTTCCCTTATGGACGATTTAGTCAAATTATCATTATTACAATCATCACGAAGTCACCAATACTAAGAGAAACGAAAAAATTTTAAGCATAACCATTGTCTCGAATAGGGATTCAACCTAAACCACCGTGCTTTACAACCTAACTCTGCCATGATAGCCTCAATACAATAAAATGAATATCTCTTAATTATCTTTTTTTTCAAATCTTCACGGATTTTCCACCCTTTTTTTATTTTCAAATTTCCGCTAATGTAGTGGAACCTAAGTTTATGCCCGTTACTGACACAACTAAGTCACTAATCACATTTTGGTATATTAAGCAATATAATATTAAAAATATTGCTATACATAACAATAATCATTAAAGTAGATATTATGGTGGTGGAAGCGAATGTACTCACGTAAATGAAGAGGTACTTACAGACAAATTTTTTTTTTTCCTTAGCATATTTTAAAAAAGAAACCTAAAATATAGGTAAGCACTAATAACAAACAATATTTCAGAATATTCGTGCTGAATTCATAGAAATATGTATTTCAAGTCAGCACAGTACGAGTAAACGACATCACATTCGGGCTACATTACAACTCTAAAAACGCCTCGTTTGCATTGTAAATGCCGATACTCGAGGCGACCTTTCGACCTGGTGCTCCACCTGCTAAGCATAATACATCTTTTGTAATGATATTCTTTTTAGTTCTAACAATAAACTTAAATCTAGACTTAGATCGAGGTAAGTCTTCATTTGGTAGAAGTAGTTGTAGTCATTGTTGTGAGATGTTTGGATGAATAATTAAATATTCTTTGTAAAATCTTCAATACATATAGGTTCGTATGAGTGCAAATATTTTTACTATGAAAGGTGGCAAACAGGCGAGAAGGACCACCTGATGGCAAGTAGTTACCTACGCCCATGGACATTTACAACCCCAAAGGAGTTGCGGGTGCGTTGCCTTGAGGGTCCAAGTGTCTGTACACTCGATTTATTTATTTCAATACATTTTTTGTTGTATGAACAAACTTTGTTTTTGTTTGGTGGTAGGAGGTTCGTCCTCCGTCTGGCTCACGACACTATCATGTCAAAACGAACCGCCAAATATCTTATGATGTGTTCGGTTCGATGGCATGTAAGCCAGGTTTTCCATTCCCACCCATCCTTTCCCAAAATGTGAGCAGTTCGAAAACGGAATACTACATTGTCCTCCTCTTCCATCTGTATCCTCTATATTTGGCAACACATCTACAACATCTCTGGTGTTGTAGATGTTCATGAACAAAGTATCCACTTACCATCAGGTGGTCCTTCTGCTCGTTTATATCCGTTATCCATAAAAAAAAAAAAAACAATGTTATATGATAATTAGTTTTCACTCCTAAGTTTTTTCCCTTATGAGAAAAAACTAGAAGTACAATTAAAGTAATATTCATTTTACATATTAGAATTAAACCAAAAACATATGAAATATTTATATTCATAAAATATTTATTTTTATAGCTTTACAACTGCTTCATCGTTACATAATAATGGACCGCCACCTAAAATCGCCTGGTTGGAATTTCTATCAACGGCACAAACATTTTGCACCCCTTTCAATAAAAAAACAAGAAGTTGTGGGAAATGTGAAATCCTTGAGATCATTTTAGGTTCTCGATAAAATCAAAATAAATGTTTTGGAAGCAAGTTACGTTATAGTATCCTTATTTATGTAAATAAAATGCCTTTTATAAAAGTACAATATTGTAACTAAATAAAATAATTTTAATACAATATCAAATATATTTATTTAAAAAAATAGATATTTCATAATAACTGAAAAATGCTATAACTGTATTTGTGTGAAATTGTGTTTAATTAATTAATTATTCCTTACAATTGATAAAAGAAATTATAGATAATTGCATGACATTAAAAAGTTTAGTTCGTGCAATGAAATTCAAATAGGTACAAAAAGTATAACATTTTTACTTGAATTTAAATGTAGTAAATATTGAGTTCACTTATAATCAACTTCAAATACATCTTAAAATTCAGTATTGTTAGGTGGTAGGAGGTTCGTCCTCCGACTGGCTCGCGACCTATCATGTCAAAGACGAACCGCCAAATATCTAATGATGTTCCAGTTTCGATGGCATGTAAGCCAGATTTTCCCTTTTCCCACCATCCTTTCCCCCAAAATGTGGTGGTTTCTGATAGTGGACTACTACATTGTCCCCCTTCCATCAGTATCCTCTAGGTTGGCAACGCATCTACAACATCTCTGGTGTTGTAGATGTCTATAGACAGGTAACCACTTACCATCCAGGTGAGTCCCTTCTACTCGTTGCCGTCCGTTATCGATAAAAAAAAAAAAAAGTCCACTTTACGTACATAGGTACTTTCTCAAAACTGGAGTAAAATTAACAAAATTCTTAAATTAACAAGGCATTGTACTAAAATATTTAACAAAGTTTTCATTTAATCATGTTTCATCGATAAGTTATTTCTTGCAAAATTAAAATCCCTTTAAAGTTACCAGCAATAAAAATGAAAAGGAAAATTTTGAATGGAATTAAGCGAATTTTTCGGCGGTATAGGCGACGGCGTCTGAATACTGAATGGCGGGCCATTGTAAAGCGCCATCGTTTATTTTTACCGTCTAAAACGTGATTTCTTTGGAAAATAATAAAGAATTTTCGATGTCATGTTTGAAAATCTCTAATACACTTGAGTGATAAAGCTTAGTAAAATATGTTAAAAGGTAATTTTTAAAGATGCTTTAAAGGAGTATAAATAAATTACTAAACACCTTACTCATGTATATTTTTTTATTATAACATAAATGGTTGAGTTTCGTCATCAAAAATCCATTTAGAGTATATGAGGTTTAATTAATTATGAAAGAAGAGGAGTGAGTATATGGATAGGCAAGGTAAAAATATCTATATATAAATATGCAAAGAAAACTTTTGACATCTTTTACAACAATATGTAGACGATGACGAAATTTAGAAACATACAGAAAGCATTACACACCTTAAGGTTGCCTGGCAGAGATCGCTTACAGCGATAAGGCTGCCACTGTACATTATTTTTACTTATGTTTCGTTTTTCTCTATATTTCGGGCGAGCGAAGCCGAGCGGGTTTCCCCGCTATTACGCAGATTGAGCACTTCCACCCTTCCGAGCATATAGCTCTTGCGCTCCACTCTGCCGGCCAATGAAGGCAAGCCAGCCAGAGGCGGGGGATAAATTACAATTCCCCTCTGAGTCTCCAGGTCCGTGGGGTCGCCACTCCCCAACAGCTCGCCACAAGCTGCCCTGCGGGCTTATTATTATTATTACAATGTGTGTGACAACTTTTGATAAAGTAACACACGTTGCTAAGATAAAAAGATAACCCGTATTTTAAGCATCGACGGGTTTTCTTGCAGAAATAAATACCTAAGCTGAGGCTCTTCTTTGGTACAGTCTTATATTTAACCTAAAGGTTTTGATGTTTAAGAAATGTGGGTGTATAAAATGGTATTATATGAATTTATATACAAAGTATACTTCACGCCGGATATGGACCTAATGTGAGGAATACAACGTATTGTCTGCGAGCCATTGTTATATTTCAATACAAGAACCCGACAATATGCATTGTGAGCTTTAAACGGGATAAGATGAGGGAAATCTGAAGGAAAACAGATGGAAATGTGCGGGAAAGTGCACGTTTTGACTTGACGCGATGCTATAAATATTTATTAAGCTACCAAAAACAGGGTAGCGAAAAAATACAATGTTATATACCGGCTTACATTAAATAATGTACAAGTAAAGTTCTTTTGTCTTGAATAACTCCAAAACGGCCACAT
This sequence comes from Philaethria dido, assembly GCA_033558755.1. NCBI lineage: Eukaryota > Metazoa > Arthropoda > Insecta > Lepidoptera > Nymphalidae > Philaethria > Philaethria dido. Next base: position 82,972 of record JAKGSA010001171.1, on the reverse strand, counting down.
CTATTGTCCTTTATTATCACGTAGACAAAAAGTTTAAAGCATTAGCATATATTCATTCCTAATTTCACATTTAAATATAAATCGGCAAGCTAATTGTTACCAAAAAATATTTCCATTTTCTTTCTATCCATCAGCTAGCGAGCTTTTATTAAGTTCACCATTGATCCAAACCGAATAACTATACAAATTGAATAAAATGTCCATTTATTTAACAAAAAGCGAATATTAATATGATACTGAAAATAAAGAGTAAAAAGACTTGGGAGTTTTCATTAATAAATGACTTGTATTTGGACTCTGTTAATTGCGACTTTTGAACTAAAAGCTCGATACATTTAAATTAAAAGCTTCAAGTCCGGGCACAAACAGCGCTAATTGGCATGACTACATGTAATTGTTGTTTCCTAGGAGCTGTATAATTTGTGATTGTTTAACAGCAAGCAGCTAGCTGCAAGCACAATCACATGTGTTTATATCCATTTCTCTTTGTAACACCATAGTTGCTAAGTTTTGGGGATTCGCTCGACGACGACTAAATTTGTGCCTTTATGACATACATGTAAGTAGTGGGATAGAATTTTTATATAAAAAAAAATTAGATTAATTGATAAAAACGTAGATTAAAAAGAAATTAAACCAGTAGAGTTATAGACATACTATTTGTAAAATTAAAAAAAAAAACAGATTTTTTAATTGTATGTATACAAATATTATTTTTAGCAAAAATTTTTATAGTGCCAAGTTGACTACAAGAATGTATGTATGATGTATAATTGCAATGCAAAAGATTATTTTATACAGGTTACAACTGTGCCATTATGACGACTGACGTCATGTTTAATTCCCTTTATTTAAGCGATAATTCCTTACGGAGCGGCATTTTCTGTCAAAGACGAATTAAATAATAGAGCTTACTAAAAATCGGTTTTTAACAAAGCAAATAAACTTTGATTAATTAACCTTTAAGTCATTTATCATGCCTTTTAACAAGAGCAATTAGGTCTTCGTAGCGATCTATTTTTAGTGAAGTCGACTCGTCGGTGTAATATAAGACAAACTTTTCTCTCGAAATAAACTGAAATTGAAATCTTTGAAAGTTCACTGAGATATTTCAAGCACTGCTCAAGCGAAATGTTGTTTAAATAACCCGAAGCTTGACCATCGCGGCCGAAACCTTTCAGATGAAAATTATAGTAAATGGAATTTTATAAAGTAGTCGTAAATAGCTTGATATTTCTGAATATTTCTTTATTTGGACCCAAAGTATAAGGAGAGCAAATATCTGTATGTGCTAAAAGTTTTGAACGTAATATTTCACACGGAAAATTAGTCCGTTTTTGAATTCAAGTAAGGCTTTGATTAGTGATTGTAATAAAATTTATAAATTTCTGAAAATAATACTGAATAATTTTTAATTATAAGTATTTTTTGTATCTCTTTCCTGTTGTGGAATAGGAATAAATAAATAAATATCATTCTGTACGTTCCTGCCCAAAATTAATCACCTATAATAATATATATCATTGTAGACAAAATTCTTATTAACTGGGTGACTGATAGAAAATGCACAGTTGTTCAAAATACTGGACGTAGGGTCCTCGGGAGCGAAGATAGCACTAAGAAAGGATTCCCTAAAAAATAAAAAATCCCGGAAATAGGGGAATTTTACATTTAGCAGTTGAAACAAGGTAAGATAAAAATAGAACACGCTCACGAAGTTCCATGAAGAACCCATGACCACGACCTGAATACCTCACAGCGGCGATTTTAAAGTTTTTTTTTTATTTTCACGCTTAATCTTGTATAGCTGAGTAAATAAAGAGGACCTAGCGTCAAGACATTCCGTTGTTCTCTTTTTAGCCGAATTTGAGGCATTGCGTGTTGAGTGGCGTGCGGAAATCGCGAACGCGGCGCCGGGCTATTTTACTAGAGTGGAGTACAAAAAATTAGACATAAGTATTCCCCCGATTGGGAATCCGACCCACAACAACTTGCGTCATATACTGTCAAAAATTTAATTGATTTATTTTATTTAAAATGTTTGAACAAAGCCAAAAGTCTTTGTTAGTTAAAATGTATAAAGATATAGTAAGTAACCTGAAAAGAATAATTTTAACAAAAGCTAATTAACTTTTGATGGACACCTCAAAAATTTTCTTTTTAGATCAAACGAGAAATTCGTTTTCCGACGGGACGGTGAACTGCAAAATTAAACAAATGATAACTGACGTTTCCTCACCTCATCTTCATCTAAAACAATGATATAAATTAAAATTTTGTTCATTTAACATGATGAATGAATTTTTTTTTTATTGATAACGGACGGCAAACAGGCAGAAGGTTCACCTGATGTGGTAAGTGGTTGCAACTAGCCACTAGACATCTACAACACCAGAGATGTTGGAGATGCGTTGCCAACCTAGAGGATACTGATGGAAGGGGGACAATGTAGTAGTCCACTATCAGAACCACCACATTTTGGGAAAGGATGGGTGGAAAGGGAGAAAATCTGGTTACATGCCATCGAACGGAACACATCATTAGATATTTGGCGGTTCGTCTTTGACATGATAGTGGTCGCGAGCCAGTCGGAGGACGAACCTCGACTGGCTCACGACCACTATCATGTCAAGACGAATTATTTTATACGAAATTAGTTAAGTAGTTGCTTTTACCAACATTGTAGTCATGATGGTTATAGTTCTGATATTTAACTAGATTATTTTATGCATAAACGGTGAAAAATTATTTATTTTAAAATATTTATTTCAATCTAACTAGAACTCAACACCGCAATTTTTTAATTAAAAAAGTGCGGTGTTGAGTTCCGCTAGCCAAATACACAATGACTCTACTACTGAATGACTGATGCGCAATATCCGAAGTTATAAAAAAAGCAACAGTTTCTATTTATGATTTTGTCT
>JAKGSA010001171.1:14256-79925 GCA_033558755.1 Philaethria dido | reverse complement strand
AAGGGATGTACTAGATGCGTTGCCAACCTAGAGGATACAGATGGAAAAGGAGGATAATGTAGTAGTCCGCTATCGGAACCACCACATTTTGGGGAAAGGATGGGTGGGAAAGGGGAAAACCTGGCTTACATGCCATCGAACCGGAACACATCATAAGATATTTGGCGGTTCGTCTTTGACATGATAGTGGTCGCGAGCCAGACGGAGGACGAACCTCCTACCACCAAAAGAGTGTCTGTGCGGACTTTAAAAAGATTAATAGCTTATTGTTTAATATATATTGGTAACAAAAAGCAGTATTGTTATTGAAAACTCATAACACCTATTTTAGTAAGAAAAGCTCGTATCATATCACTAAACAGTCACATTATATTATGTGACAGCGCTAGAAACCATTCTTTTTATGACACAACCAGGAAAACATACAAAAAAAGATATAAATATATGTACGTAGGTAAGTGAGATTAACCGTGAAACCTTTACATAAGCCCAGACACTGCAACCGTACTACAACGAAGTTAATTTAACGTTTATATTAAACAAAAACTTGTCATACACATTCGACCATCAAAAATACACACAAAATATATGCGCGCTGAGAGTGTAGCAATTCCTGTTAGAATCACGACGTCGCGTCTGTATAAATTGGCTATTTCAAAGAGTTATGAAACACGAATAAATCACATGGTATGGTGACACAAAAATCGTTATCATATATTAAATGTCCAATGTTTGAACAAATATTTGTTATTTTATTTAGTGACAACTCGATAAGTCATGTAAAGGTACATTTCGAATGATTTGTCTTTAACACGAAACGTGCTGTGGAGGTAATTTGTGTAGTTTTTGTAATATATTATTAAATTTACTTTATAATATTAATATATTTTGCTTTTATTTTACTTTGTTGTTATATTATTTAATTTTGTATATATTTTTTTTTTAGCTTCACGCTGTATCCGGCATATAGCAGGTAGGCAGAAAGAACCTGAGAACCTAGTGTTAAGACACCCATTCCCCACTTTTCACTGAATTGAGGCATTGCGTGCTGAGTGGCGGAACTCAACTCCGCGCTTTGAATTACCAAACCCAGGAAATGAAAACACTAAACTTTTACATTTCCTGGAGTGGGAATCGAACCCACAACCTGTCGCGTTTACAGTGGCACGCATGTGCCTTTGTGCCACGACAGGCGGGATATATATGTATATATTTTTTGCGTTAATCTAATTTACACACGTAGTTATTTAGCTGTTATTATGTATGTCCAATATTCGAAATATTAATAAATAATGATATTCTTAAGAGTGATGTTTCTACTTTATATTGAAATAAAAAAAATCATCAGTAAATTTCCCTCGACCTTATGTCACGAATTCAGCAGAAAGTGGGTCCTCTCTGCCTGCTGTAAGTCATGCGAGAAAAAGAAAATTTTATTAGTAAATATAGAAGAAATTATGAATTTTTATCAAAAAGTACTTTGCTTTACAGCAGTATTTATAATTCAAAATTGTTTTGTAAGAAAATATCTTTCTTACAGTGCTTTATCCGGAGATATATTCTTTCAGTTTTAATAATCTGAGAGCTATCTCAGATATCAAAAGCATTATAATTGGAAAAACTAAGTAAATATACTTATAATTTGTTTTGTACAGTGGCGAGGAGTCAAAATTTTAGTTAGGCAAGCCGGTTTTAGAGAAGCCGATGTATAGTTAGAGAAGCCAGTAATTTTTAGAGAAGCCGATATATTTAGGGAAGCCGGTATAGGATGTAAAGGTACTTAGTAATTTCACTATAAAATTTTGGCGATGACCGTTTTTTTTTTATTTTTTAGGTCTTTAAGATGTCAGAGGTTGTTTTTTTGCAATTTTATGGCCAATAAAATTTTGCAAAAAAAAAAGGTTGACTTTTACCTGTAGGTTGTTGTTTGAAGGTTGACACCTTGCTTGACTTTGTTGTTTCGAGCTCCACATTTTGTTATTTATTAAAAAAAATATATTGAAATTCCTATAAGCAAAGATAAATTGAAACACAATATACAATATATATGTATATTAAGTTATTTAAACTCGTAAACAGCATAAAGTAATTAAGCACACCACAGAACATGAATCCCGAACCTATATCAACCGGGGACACCTTTCCTATTGTCACAAACTAAACTTACATTACTCAAGTCACAAACATTCCACGCCGACCATTGCATGTTCATTAAGACCATATAACTCTACGCAAACTTCCATTATACTTAGTCTATTGAAAAACTTTTGCGTAGGCATAGTATAGGTATAGAGGAAAGTTTGAGGATTGGTTCAATACGATAGTATCAATAAACTATAAAAAAATAGTTGGTCGGTGGTAGGAGGTCTGTCCTCCGTCTGGCTCGCAAATCACTATCATGTCAAAGACGAACCGCTAAATATCTTATGAGATGTGTTCCGGTTCCAATGGCATGTAAGCCAGGGTTTTCCCCTTTCCCACCCATCCTTTCCTCAAAATGTGGTGGTTCCGATAGCGGACTACTACATTATCCTCCTTTCCATCTGTATCCTCTAGGTTGGCAACGCATCTAGTACATCTCTTGTGTTGTAGATGTTCATGGGCGAAGGTAACCACTTACCATCAGGCGGTCCTTCTTGCTCGTTTGCCATCTCGGTATCCATGTGCAAAAACATTTTTTATAGTTTTTTAATCTATTTGAATTTAAATAATTTGAGTCGCATACTCTTAAAACCGGCGAGGTAATACTTACATGGTTGACGATGCGAGAGATATCAACCTAAGATTTTAACCTAGATTTTAAGGACAAATTGCCAATTTTGATATAAAAAGAAAAACTGTAAAAACGTTATGTGTCATATTAACTATTATTCCATATAAAATATAATTTAACCTAACTCCTAAAATTGACAGATACTTGGCGGTTACGATTCGCTTTTTACATGCAAATTTTACTGAATTTAGTTTTGTTATAAGCGACTATTATTAGACTATTACAATAAACTCCCTGTCCAAACAGAGATATGGTAACGCTTATAGCTTAAACATAACAGAGAAAAAAAAAACAATTGCAACATCCATTTCAAATGCGAACCAAATGCCTATATGACCCCTTCAATTTTGTTTTTTTACTGTACCAATGTAAATTGCTATTTTTTTATAAAGATAAGTTATAGTACTACTTGTTCACGATAAAAATCTTAATTGCTTTATAAAATTATGGCATTGTTTTAAAAGTGAATATCTTAGGATATATAGTTAAATCCTCATAGTTTGTTACCATATAATAGATTTTCTATTTATTTGACATAAATATTTTTCGGTAGACGTTATTTTGATCCACTCTTCGCCTGTTAATTAGACCGTACATATTTATTATGTACTGTCAAAAGCCTAAAAGTCCATTGTCGGACATACGTATCCCTAACAGTTGGCGATGTTATTGTAGTGATAACAATAAATCTGGTAGCTTTCAGTATTGTCCGTTAAAGCCCAGACAATTCAACTTAAACGAAGTGCTCTTCTCCAGTGAGGTTTTTGTTTGCTTGAGTTTTGTTTAATACTACAAAATAATATTGCCTTATGTAAATTCAATTCGTTTTAATGACATACATGTGTACTACGTTTATATGCCTATATGAAGCTCTTTGTCATATCTATACATAAATACGTGAAGCAAAAACTTTACAATTTTACGAAAATTAAGCGGACATAGAAGAATGAAATTTGGCACACTTATAGTTTCGGTAGAGAAGAAGTGCAGAATGCTAATTTTTTTTAAAGTAATGCATAAAAAGTATATTAAATTAACAAACTGAATGTTACACACATTACCATGGTTTGACATCCATGTTTACGTAAAGTGATATACATTGCTAAAGTCAACGCGTTGTTAACACGTCAACGGGGACACTAGTAATTTGAAAACTACCGAACAAAGACTTTTTTAACTAAAACTGCTGAAAAAAGTAGTTATTTTTGCAATACTCGTCATTGTTCTAGGAGGCAGGGAGAATTGAGTGACGTACTATTCCGTATAGTCACGACTCCGCCTATTTTAGTGGCATAGTAGATTGATTGGCGGAACTTAACGCCGGAATTTTCTAACCATACTACCGAACTAGAATATTACGTTTCCCAAAATCCCCTATAGAATAAGACATTGCCCAACTAAGCCTCAATAGCACGACAACTTTTTTTTACCCTCCTAAGTTTTAATGAATACCTTACGTTTCAGATTTCATTATTATTCCACTAAAATATTTTATAAGAACTTTATAAAATACAAAAGAGTAATTAAACTAATATAATCAGTTAAAGTTATTAACAAGTCTCTTAAAGTATACTAAAACATTTTTCTTTTCGAGATAGGCTTTAAGTAAAAATCTATAAAAACTTTGTTACTTCTAGCAACTGCAAAAACAATTAAATTACTTCGCCAACTCCTCTATCAAAGGGTCCAGTGAAAGTGCCAATTTACAGCAATTATTTGGGGACACAGGAAACTGATTATAGACAACACTCGTTTTTGCTTAATTATTACGTAATTAGCATGCCACTCTGTCCTAATTGCTGAAAAACGGTAAGCTAACCCTTCTCCGAGCAATCGCCGGTCGGCCTGTTGAATCGTTTTTGTTTTTATTGCTTTAGTTTTATCATGTTATATGTGTATAGATATTTTACTTTATAATAAGAATATGGTATATATGTTGTATTTGTACGTGCGACTGTAAACACAACAGATTGTGGGTTCGATTCCCACTCCAGGAAATGTTAGTATTTTCATTTCTCGGGTTTGGTAACAAGGCAAAGCGCGGCGTTGAGCTCCGCCACTCAAGACGCAATGCCTCAATTTGGCGGAAAGTGGGGAACGGAATTGTTGTAAGAGAACGGAGTGTCTTAACTCTAGGTTCTCAGGTTCTCTCTGCCTACCCTGCTATATGTGGGATGCAGCGTAAAGTTAGAAAAAAAAAAAAGATTGTTAGTAAAGTATTTGAATATCTTATACGTGCCTAAATTATCTTCCGCTTGTAGAAGAGTAAGCTGAAAGAACTCACTGATAGACACTGCCTCTTCTATTTTCTTGTGAGTTTATATATATTACGTGTTAGATGGCGAAACTCAACGCCGCGGATCGGAGATTTTAAATGATTTAACTATATTGGTCCACCCGCTTGGGTATCGAACCCACGATTATCGCGTCTAATTGACATGTATGACGTTTAATATTATGATCTCCTGAAAACGTTAATAATTTTAGAAATTGGATAATTACAAATTCATTTTATATTATTTTATTGCTTCCTTTAGTTTTGAACTTAAATTCTAAAAAATTAAAAAGCTACTAATATCTATTATTCTTTTTTAGCAAAATATATAGGGTACTGTTAATAAACAAGTTATAATATTTTCCTGACAACTTTTAATTCACTTTGCTTTAAAGAAAATCTGTCAAAAAATTAAAGTTTGCCTTGTTATATCCAGTTTTCTTTTCACAAAAGGCCCTTATTCCTGTAGCATTTGTAACGTTAAAGATAGATTAAAATTCTATCTTAACAAACTGGTAACGATATTGCCTTTTGGGGTCGTATTTCTTCTTTAATTAACTATTTTCTTGTCTAAAATTATATTATTTAGTATAAGTAATATAATAATTGTACCCTAAAATATATTTTTTAAGTTTATACCGCATAAACATTTTTTTTGCCGTTGATCTTACAAAAACTACAAATGGGATAAACCTCAAATCTTCGCTGGTTAGAATCGATATATACCTAAGGAAATTTAAATCAAAAGATATAATATGTAATATGTACTACATAACAACCACTACCAAAACTAATTCACAATTTTGAATAATTATCTAAGCGTTAAATGTCAAAGTTTAGCAGTAATTTCTGACAAAAATGCTAAAGTGGTCTCAACAGATAGTTAATGGAGTTACCAAAGGAACATTTCTTTCCTTTAATTACAGACAAGACTACGATACAAATTGGCTTGTACGTTGAAGGACAATTCAACTTCAAAAGTTTCAACAGTAAATACCTATTGGAATGTTTCCGCTTACTGAAATTCGGATAATATTTTATATTATATAATACATTTTAAAGGGGCCCCTTAGACCTGCACTTGGGTCGTAAGTCCTAGGCACTCTCCCAACTCCTCTCTCTGCAACGCGATGGGTCCGGCACCCGCACGATGAATCCATGGATTGCTAAAAATTTTCTTCTCTTTTCTTCTCTTCTTCAATATTAAATAAACATTTTGACAGATAAGACTCTCTGGTAAGACAAAACGCGGCGTTGAGTTCCGCCTTAACATGCATGTCTCGAACTCTAGCAGGAGGCGGCAAACAAGATGACTTGGCACTATGTTCACGCTGGCTACCCCCAAAGCAGGATTAAGCGTAAAGCTGCTTTCACAATTTTTTATCTCGACACATTATTTTGTTCTGAAATCTTAACTCTTATTAGAAACTGGCGGATGTGCAAATGACGGATTTCTTGACTTCTGAAGGCAAAACCAATCAGTCTCAATTTTCGATCTAACATGTATGATAGCATGTAGCGTGTATAATTTTAGACTTGCAAACCCAGGCAGCAAGCTCTATATTAGCAGTTTAAAAAGAAATAAAAAAAATAGAACAACTAAGTACTTAAAATATAATCACACTGTGTATTGTACATACATGTACGAGAATCTACCAAACAAACACTTGTTATTACATAGGTACTGTGTGCCGATATTAATCCAAATGTTTCATGTCATAAATTTTGTTCATAAAGTATACATATTTTCCTTTGAGTCTTTTCGAACGATAAAATCAGTAATCTATAAACATTAGATTTTTCTAGAGTTCCTATTTATCCCAAAAAAATTGATTGCTCTGCTTACAAGGATTACGTGCTCCGAAATGAAAACGGTCTTATTTAATAGGAATGATAACTAAATTGTTTTGCCAAAAATTCTTACGATTGCTTTCATGTTTCTTGTAGAGAAACTGGTCAAGAAATAATAATTCACTCTGCTTTTACTAATATATTCTACTTATTGTATAGTATGGTTCAGCTACTTGGAGTAGCAGTTAGGCAATTTTGCAAAATAAAAATTGTTTTCAACTACAATACATATACAATACAATACAATACAAATATTCTTTATTGCACACAAATAAACAAATAACATAGAAGTACTCGTAGTAATAGCGTACAATAAGGCGGCCTTATCGCTTAAAGCGATCTCTTCCAGGCAACCTTTGGAATATAGTTTTCAACGAGAATTTGAAAATTTCCCTAAATACCCAAAACATCAAGTTAACAATACAACATAGCTGTACATTCAAGAGAGTTAAATGGATAGTTATTAAGGTTCTTTAACATTGTAACGATCATTGAGTCATCATGTTAGTTCCATTCTGTAGAAGGACAATGATATCGACAATATTTGAAATAATTATAAATGTTTTATCATTTACTGTCTTGTGCTTTCTACATACTTTTTAGGATTAAAGTATTTGGTAACTCAGAGGAGATGTACGCTGGAAGATTATGTGCCTCTGGTATATCCGTTTTAAAAATATCTTTATCGCTTATTATAAAGAAAGTCACCTTTCGTTGCGCAGAGGCATAAGCGTGTGACTGTATACGCAACGCGACAGGTTGTGGGTTCGATTCCCACTCCAGGAAATAGAATTTTTCATTTCTTGGGTTTGGTAACAACGCAAACTACGCAATGCCTCAGTTCAGCGGAAGGTGGGGAACGGAGTGTCTTAACACTAGGTTCTTAGGTTCTCTCTGCCTACCCTGCTATATGCGGGATACAGCGTGAAGCAAAAAAAAAGAAAAGAAAGTGAAACTAAAACAGTATAAAAAAATTACCTGCATGGTTTACATCACGTTTTAAGCCGACAATAGCCAACAAAGCATGTAAAGGAACACGTAACTCCACAAATAATCAAACATTGTACATAACCGCAAATTTGATTCACGAGTAAAATCATAGCTTTCGCAATGACTGTTTAAATTCCAACTATTTATTATTATCGATGAAATCAATTTAACTCATTACAAATCGAGTATTAATTTGACACAATTATAACATATTTTCATTGAATATTGTTATTGTAATGTCAGAAATTCACACAATTAGAGCTCCCAAAAATTATACATTAAGCATGAAGCATACTGAGAGAACGTAAGAATTTTGGTGTACTTCCTTCAAGAATGAGTGGAATTGAAATATAAGTAATCAACTGCCACAATGGTTATATCCTTTCATAACTCGGACTAATGTTGACCAAATACAACAGATCAAGCTGCTGGTATAGGCGCAGACAAAACCTCTTCCAGTACTTGTTATTCGCTATACATATTAAGATTTAGCATACTATAAGAAAATCGATTTTTCAAAATAAGTCATATCGTTTCAGGTTGATAGAAAGAACTTAATGTTAACACACACCTTACTTAATTTGAGACATGACCTGTTGAACAACGCAACCCAACGCCGCTCTGGTATGGCAATTGCAGGGCGGAGAAATGAAAATAATTTATATATAATCCCTATGTTCCACTGCGCCATGATAGCCTCTACTACCATATATAATTTTGTCTTACTTAACGCGACGTTTAAAAGAAATTCTAACAATTTGTATTTATTTTATAACTAAGCCATAATCATACAAAATCATATAAAAATCAATTATTGGAACTCAAGATTTTCAATTATATCTCTAACAACATTTGGTAACTATTCTTGAACTGAACAATTCGTGTTAATTTCGTCGCCGATTTGGTACGTTAACGACACTAAATACTGAGTGACAGTAAGCAAAGCGGCTGTCTTGACCAGACTAGAATAATCACGACTGGGTATTTCGTGATATTCTAGTATATATGTACAACCGCAATAATTCTACTTATCACTAGCTTTATCCAGTGTAGCAATGTAATTTTGACGTTAACATCCATTTCTTTAATTTTCAACTTCATTACTATTGTCCGATTGTTAAATAAATGCAATTTTCTACTTTTATTATAGAATAAAATCGTTCAGTCAATTTTAGTTCAATTATGAAAATAACTAATAGTAAAGTAATAAATACTACAGGTTAAAGTGCAATCGTATAATTTTTGCAAACATAAATGAACATGAATATAATTGAACCATTTAAAATTGCTAACACAATTTCTCATAAATATTGAATGGTAATATTACTTGCCTATTTAGACGTTTTGTATAAGGAGGATAACATCAAAGAACACAAAGTTGTAATTATTGTTACAAAAAATAAGAAAAAAATGGTAAAAACCGAGTTAATTAAACGTCCCATTGGGCGAAGAAAATTACAAAGTTAGACGTTTTAAGAGAGACGCTATTACAAATTAAAAGGGAATTCCGAGCTTTGGCTGCGACTTTCTGGCCTGTACTTACTACTCACTTATTCATACGGGTCATATTTAAAAATATTTTATAGTATACAATCAATTAAATATTTAACGGTTAATTTGACTTCAATATTGCTATGCTTTAGTAGAATGAGTGATGAGTGATGTACTAAAATTGCTGTTATTTCTGTATTGAATCGGATATTTATATATAATATATTTAAAAAAATAAAGACGTCGAAAATAGATCATTGTTAAAGTGGAAATAATGCATCAGTACGTTTATTTATTTCTTTCTATATTTTCACATATTCGTAATTGTTGAGTCAATGTAGAGCGTAAAACTGAGCATAGGAGCTGGAACATTCTGTATAATCAGACTGACATTTGTATTGAAGAGCGGTGGTATATTGCCTGAATGCTGTACACGTGAACGTCAAATATTTTTATAATAATAAAAACAAGTATACTTTATGATCTCAGAGACAACGCAGAACGCGTGAACGAAGGTCACTTGCTGCCAGATGTAACATGCTTGCCCACAGGTCTGCGCGCTGCAGCAACGAGGCTAAAATAACATTGTTTAAGTCCTACTGTCAGACTTTCTATACCTGTGCTCTGTGGACCAGCTATAATAAAAAGACGCTAGATGCACTCAGAGTGCAATATAACAATGCTTTCAGGATTTTGTTGGGACTGCGACGCTTCTGTAGTGCGTCCGCAATGTTTACAGAAGCGAAGACCGATGCCTTTTTCGCGATTTTGAGAAAGCGGACCGCGTCTTTATTAAACAGAACGCGGAACAGTCCTAACAGAATTCTGAAAATGTTCAGTGCCAAGCACGCCGAACCTATGCTAGAGCATTTTGTTGGTGTAGTGGTGAGGCAAACAAGGCTGAGTAAATAGGTAGTAAATTAGTATATTGATTTTTAATATAAGTTTACTAACGTAGTTTTAAGTTTCTATTGTTACTAACAACTGGACTGTAAATGTCTTAATAAATAAATAAATAAATAAATAAATTTATGAACATTTAAAATTTGAACTTGCAAAAGTTGCCTACACAATATTTCTATAGATTATAATAATTAAAAATTGACTTAGCCCTGAAAACAAAACGTCGATTCAGAAACGAAAGACAATATTTAAACTGAAAACTTTCCTTAAGCCGGAATAAGAAGTAAAAAATACGAAGAGACAAAAGTTAAAAGAGAATTTCAACAATGGCCAATCAAATTTGATGGACACATCCGAAAATTAACTTTCTTTGTTCAAACAAGAAATTAATTTCATTTTGCATGAGGTCGCTTAAATTGGGCAAAGAATCAGTGAAAGTTGCCGGCTGACGTTTATACGTCTTCTGCTAATTATCTGCCACGAAGGATTTTAAGATTGTGAAAATCTATTAAATGTTTGTGATTTCTGCTTTAATATTAACAAGGTTTTGTTCTTTGGATATGCTTACAATCATATTGACAAGTTTAAAACAATAGCTTTAAAATTGTCACCTACACACTCATTACCTTGTAATTAAGTAATATTGAGTAACATTGAGTAATATTGAGAAATGTTAAGTAATGTTAAGTAATATTAAGTAGTTTTTAGTGATGTTTAGTAATATTAAGTATTTTGAGTAATAATAATATACACATTATGAAAGCAACTAAAATACTTGGACTCTCTTTGGAAAAAAATAATCTTATTTCCTAAACTCCGTAGTGATCAGAATAAATATTAAAAAAAAATGATAACCTAACCAACTTTGTTCTGAGTGCGTGCTAAACAAAAGGCGTGCGACGAAAATATTTTTTTAGTATATTAAATTATTCAGTATTAGGTACTGACAAATTAAATTATAGCAAGACATTTATCAAGCAGACATTAATTGATGGATCTTTGTTTAGCTAAACTTTTATTATATTAAAATATAATTAAATTTCACTTTTTTGCGCAGTTTTGGTCTGCGAACCTGCAGTATCTAAAACATAATTCATTTATTTACAATTTTTAAAACTTTTCTATGAATTTCAACAACAAATAATTGCAGCCAGCTTGCGTGATTTGTGTATATATTTTTTTGATGACGAATTTTGGAAAACAAACCACCCTGTGAGAAAGAGATACACTTGCAACATGATCTTTTATAAAACTTCATTGTTTTTCCCCGCATAGCAGGTAATCATAGAGAACGTAGTATCAAGATATCTGTTCTCTACTCTCCGGGCGAATTTGAGACATCGTTTAGTTCCGCCACGGAACACAAATCGGCGGTACTAAGCACCATGCCTTCTCCACCTGAGCCAAGAAAGAAAAATAAAATGACCATCATTAAACTAATCTACGTATATTTTCACTAGTTTTTGGCAATGCATTAGCAGTTTATAGCAATTTGTAAATTTGCTAACAAGAACCATTACGATATGTTCTTATACGATAGTAGCTTTTTATTCTAGCAGGTTCGATACCCGTTAATAATTTCAATTAGAATTTTAATATATTTCTTATTTCTTTTCTGTGGCTTCTTCTTTCAACTCGTAACACGTAACATCTGATGTTTGCATATTTTTTTCAGCTTCGTACTGTATTCTTATACTTGTTCCTTATTGTACGCTATATTTATACTTCTCTGTTATTTGTTTATTAGTGTGCAATAAAGAATATTTGTATTGTATTGTATTGTATCCTGCATATAGCAGGGTAGACAGAGGGAACCTGAGAAATTAGTGTTAAGACACTCCATTTCCCACTTTCCGCCGAATTGAGGCATTGCGTGCTGAGTGGCGGAATTCAACGCCACGCTTTGCCAAACCCAAGAAATGAAAATACTAAACTTTTACATTTCCTGGACTGAGAATCGAACCCACAACCTGTCGCGTTTACAGTCGCATGCTTGTGCGTCTACGCCACGACAAGCGTTGTGTGTATTTAGTCTTGAAATTAGACTATTTCTATATTTTTCGGTTATTGTAAATGTATTTTCATCGTGGAAGACAGATTAAATTCCAAGTGCATTGTCAGTGTATAGTTTTCGTTCTGCTAGTGCGAACTGTTTCAATATGAAACGTGACTTGGAATGTGAATAAACTCGTGATTGTTCATTCGTGATGTTTATTGAACAAACAAACTATATGTTTAAATGCGTTTTATATCGGTTTTATTTAATCTTTTAATGGTTTTTGGCTTACTTTATCCTATCAGTTTATTTTTAATATGAAAAATTATATAATTTGTACACGTTAACCCTTTTTATACTTTTCATGTTTTTTTATATAGTACATACATACACATGTAACCAGATTACGCATTGTAAATAGAAAATATTAGGCATGTACCTTATAGTTTAAATTTTAAGCTTATTTTTTATCAATAATTTCAATATTACATAACTTATTATGGTTCCCATCTATAATACGCCAACAGTATAAATCCTCCAAATAGGTCGAACACACGCTACAATCACGAAAGGTCAATACAATATCTGAAATGTGTGGATGCATTCTCCTTTAAAGTTTCCAAACTTCGTAAACATGTTTTCAACTTGGATGTAACTTAGTCCAAACTATAGATACCAATAGGTTACTTATTGAAGATTCATTGAGTTAGTATAATGTATTGCAAATAATTATTAATATTTTAACAAAAAAAAAACAGAATATTAATTTTAAATGAAATACACTAATAATTAGTTTTTGTTAGGTGGTAGGAGGTTCGTCCTCCGACTGGCTCGCGACCACTATCATGTCAAAGACGAACCGCCAAATATCTAATGATGTGTTCCGGTTCGATGGCATGTAAGCCAGATTTTCCCCTTTCCCACCCATCCTTTCCCCAAAATATGGTGGTTCTGATAGTGGACTACTACATTGTCCCCCCTTCCATCAGTATCCTCTAGGTTGGCAACGCATCTACAACATCTCTGGTGTTGTAGATGTCTATGGGCGAAGGTAACCACTTACCATCAGGTGGTCCTTCTGCTCGTTTGCCGTCCGTTATCAATAAAAAAAAAAAAAAAAAAAAATTATATTATTACGAATAACTCAAAAACTACTCGTCAGATCTAAACTAAATTTAAATTGGACTACATGAGAAGCACTTGCAATTATATAAAAAAAGGATCATCAAAATTGTCCTCCACTTTTTTAAAAGCCGGTTTACAATATAAATCAAAGTATACACAAAATACAACGTTGTGTACCGACCCTAACATGCAATGTCTCGAATTTGAGTGAGAAATGGAGAACGGAGGATCACTACGTTTTCAGTTACATAATGCGTAAATCTAAAACAGAAATGGTTTAATGTGACTTTAGGTTCGAATACCTTACAATAAAAAATGTTAAATACACCAATAAATATTGGAAGCAGCAGCTTTTCGCCTTTTCACTCAGCAGGGTAGTCAAATAAAGAGAAAATAAATTAAATATAACCATTCGCTTAGTGGAAGTCGAACCCACAATAAAAAACCAAACGTGTACAGTAAGACACTGTATCACTGCGCCACGATGGCCTCTAGGCTAAATCTGGATTATTATTGGACTATTTAATATGTAATTATATTGCGTTGAAGAATCATATTTAGCTTATTTATTCATTCTTTATTATTTATACTTTTATCATTATGGCGTAGTGGAACAGCAAGTAAAACCCGAGGGTTGTGAGTTCGATATACGCGCAAGGGAATTAATAATATTTATCATATTTTTAATATCTTCAAATGATATCTAATTAACTATATTTATGCATAGAAGTATACTCTCATTTATTTTGTCTATCAACTTGTCTCAAAATGAAATAATTTTATAATAAAATTTACCATACAAATACTAATATTATCTAAATTTATAATATAAACAAATTATAGTTAATAATAACTCACAGCCAATTTAGTTCATATTAAACAAAAGTTACTCTGAAATTTGTGCTCTACCCGAAACCACAGGAAATACAGTTATTACCTACTGTATAATGTTTCCTCAAAGGACCTAACAATAAATTCGCTAATGAATATTACTTTGTATTATACCACAGTAATGGAGAACTTGTGGTCTTTTTTTCAACATAATATGTATGGAATAAATAGAAACGTAATGACGGGTCCATTTTGACTACGTACTCGTGTTTCAGTCTGGTTTAAAAGATTATCAGCTACACTTAAAAGCTTCAATGGATTTTAACTAGCTCTAAATGAGTATAAACACATACATTTGTGTTGATTTAATGACAGTTTATGCTAATTGATGTTTCTAAGCTCGTGCTTAACTCGTACTGGAAGCTATACTTCGTAGCATACGAATATGTGCTACGAAGTATAAATTCAACTACTAAGCTGCAATGGCGAAACGTCCATATAACTCAATTCTTATCGGCTTACCTTTTATAAATTACAATAAATTAGTGGCGGATTTGCCAACACTCTCAGTAGGCTAAAAAAATGTTGAGAAAAGTTTGAGATTTTGAAAAAACAAGCTATAGAACTTAACATCCTATACCATGAAAACATATAATATTTTCGTCGAAATCGGACCTATATATACCGACTTACCTATAAATACCGGCTTACATATATGTACCGGCTTATATTTATAATTTTTTTATTCTTTTTTTTAACTTTACGCTGTGTCCCGCATATAGCGGGGTAGGCAGAGGGAACCAGAGAACCTACTGTTAAGACACTCCATTCTCTTTCAACATTACCATTCCCCACTTTCCGCCAAATTAAGATATTGCGTGTTGAGTGGCAAAACTCAACGCCGCGCTTTGCCTTATTACCAACCCAAGAGATGAAAATACCAAATTTTACATTTCCTGGAGTGGGAATCGAACCCACAATCTGTCGCGTTTACAGTCGCACGCTTGTGCCTCTGCGCCACGACAGGCGTTGGCCACTGTTAAGCTGTCCATTTTGTTCTATATAATAGCATAAAGTGTTATAAAAACAAAAAGTAAATAAATTTAAAAAACATATCACGTAAGGTTATTACAAACTTAAACGTTTTATTAATTGGAAAAACAAAAATTTAAAAAAAACAACAAAGATCAGCTGCTTAACAGTTTAACCATATTTCATGTTGAACTTTTAAAATAAAGTAAACGTTGTTTATTACCTTAGAACAGGATTTTTAGCACAAATGCTATAACCGTTTTATGAATATATATATTTTTTTTTTATACCACGACGGTGGCAACAAGGCACACGGCCCACCTGATGGTAAGTGGTTACCGTGGCCTATGGACGCTTGCAACACCAGGGGCATCACTTACGCGTTGCCGACCCTTCAAAAACCTATTTATTCCCCTTTTGAAGAACCCCTTTTGAAGAACACCATATTGTAGCCAATATATTTTTATTAATATATTTTTATTTATATAATTTTAATATATTTTTATATACCTATGTATTTTTAACAGAATAACTTTGTATCAAAAGCTTCTTATGTGATCCGAGTAATAATCAATATATTTATGTATACTTTGTAGAAAGCAGCTCGAGATTTTCTCTAGCGTTATTTAATGGCACGTAAGTAGAGTTTGACTAACGTTTATATTTTTATACTAGCTGTACCCCCGATTTCGTCCGCATGGCATCGTACAAAACAGTTATATTATCTTAAAGTTATGATATTTTTTTTTCGAATGTAGCTTAAGTTACTCCTTATTACATCAGCCAGTAAAAGTCGCGTCAAAATAGGTCCAAACGTTTCAGATATTAGCCGGAACAGACAGGCAGATAGACAAAAATGATAAAAAATGCTATCTTAGTAAATGTATCGTAGATATATTCATATGCATGTATTAAAAAGCGGTTATTTTAATATTATAAACAGAGAAAGAGAACACTCCAATTTTATTTTTATGTATAGATATACTATGAAGTATGTACATAGTTATATGAACTCATGGAGAAGATTATTTGTTTTTTTATAATTCCTATCTTACTTATAGTTTCCTTAAATATTAATAACCATATATTAATATTTTCCATTCTATGCTTACTTTTCAATCTATGTTTATTCTAGTATTGTTGTTTACTTAAACTAGCAGTTTACCAGATTTTATTAAAGGCAATAACGTGAAAAATGGAAGGAAACGGATGCGGATATTGCGCCACTAACTAAGGTTTTTAAACTTTTCCAATAGTTAAGTTGAAGGAAATGTGTGCTTTCATTTGAACACGGTGTCTATTACTTACTGTGTAGGTTGCTTCATTGTTCTTATTTGAAACTAGCATTTTAAAAATACATTTTCTCGTCATTCTACAATTTTTTGTATCTCAATTTAATGTAAATTTTCTCTTGATTGACACTTATGTCTCGTTTTAGCATTTTTTTGGTGGTAGGAGGTTCGTCCTCCGTCTGGCTCGCGACCACTATCATGTCAAAGACGAACCGCCAAATATCTTGTGATGTGTTCCGGTTCGATGGCATGTAAGCCAGGTTTTCCCCTTTCCCACCCATTCTTTCCCATAAATGTTGTGGTTCCGATAGCGGACTACTACATTATCCTCCCCTTCCGTCTCTATCCTCTAGGTTGGCAACGCATCTACAACATCTATGGTGGTGTAGATGTTCATGGGCGAAGTACCACTTACCATCAGGTGGTCCTTCTGCTCGTTTGCCATCCGTTATCCATAAAAAAAAAAAAAAAAGAAAACAGTTTTAGCATCCCTGTAAAGAATTTCTTCTTAAAGTGCCGTATTCATTTCTTTTTGTACACAGTGCATTTTGCTTAAATAGCGACTATCAAAAATTTGTAGAATTAACAATTCGCTCAAATATGATACAGCAACAATAAACAACATCCGTAGACATTTATTTTTATTAATATTGAACTACTTTTACGATATCAATGATGCTGCTTCGTTTGCGTTTTATCGTGCATATAACTTGCTGAAGTCGTTTGAAGACGCTCAAAGTCATTCGATGTTTTGATTTTATGCCGTCGTTCTGTCAATATTACTTAATAATTTCCGTCTCTATAAACCGGAAACAGAAATTGATTAAATTTTAAGATATTATTTTATTTTTTTTTATTTTTTATATGTTTTATATGCGTTAATTCGTTTTTTACAATAACAAATTAATGCCTGTCATGGAGCAGAGGCACAAGCGTGCGACTGTAAACACGACAGGTTGTGGGTTAGATTCCCACTTCAGGAAATGTTTGTAATTTCATTTCCTGGGTTTGGTAAAAAGGCAAAGCGCGGCGTTGAGTTTCGCCACTCAACACGCAATGCCTCAATTTGGCGGAAAGTGGGGAAAGGAATTGTTGTAAGAGAACGGAGTGTCTTAACACTAAGTTCTCAGGTTCCCTCTGCCTACCCTGCTATATGCGGGATAAAAAAAGAAAAGTAAAATTGCAAAGTCATAATTCAGCTACAACTTTTGTTTTAACGCAACACTACATTATCTACGCTAAACATGAAGTTTATAAATATATACAAATATAGCAGCGACTGGGACTAGATATACTTAAACTGCCTCTATGCTTGACTGGCTTTGAACACAGAAAAGGGAATGCCAAACGTTACTATATGACCGTGACCTCAACTTTTCGATTAGAAAACTGTAACATATTCCTTTTATACTTGCATAATATACCTAATAACCTTAGTAATCTTGTAGTCAACAGAAAATTATTATAATATAGCGGTATTTATTATAAAAATATGAATTTTTTATAAACGACATTTATTATTACTATTTAGAATATATAAAAAAAAAAGATTTTAATTTAAAGAAAATATTTGAAACACCCTGCCGTCCGATTTACTTTTTAATTTGCATACATGTTCACAATGGCAATACAATATTGTAATAGCAGAAACTTCAGGTCTTTTCCTGGACGACCAGAATAATATGCATATCTACTATCCATTTATAAGAGATTTTTTTTAAGTGTCTTTTTTGTTTTTTTTTTGCTACAGTTGCGATATATTTGATTATACATAATGGGTGTTCTAATAACTTCAAATTTCTATTTCTAATTTATTATTTTTGTCACTTTTACACTGAAAATTATTTCAATACAAGCAATATAAAAAATATATAAATTAGCCTGTAAACGCCTGTCGTGGCGCACAGGCACAAGCGTGCGACTGTAAACGCGACAGGTTGTGGGTTAGATTCCCACTCCAGGAATTGG
Organism: Philaethria dido; assembly: GCA_033558755.1. Classification (NCBI taxonomy): domain Eukaryota; kingdom Metazoa; phylum Arthropoda; class Insecta; order Lepidoptera; family Nymphalidae; genus Philaethria; species Philaethria dido. The sequence continues at coordinate 61,398 of JAKGSA010001171.1, read as the reverse complement.
AATTTTTCATTTCCTGGGTTTGGTACGCCACTCAGCACGCAATGCCTCAATTCGGCGAAAAATGGGGGACGGAGTGTTCTAACACTAGGTTCCCTTTGCCTACCCTTTACTTACCGCAAATATGCGGGATACAGCGTGAAGCTATGTATGTATGTGTATAAATTTTATATTACATTTTTCTACTTTACAGACTTTAAACATATCATAAAGATATGTCTTACGGTATAGATAATAATATATTTTTATATCTCAATCAAATATTTATGTCTGAAAATACTGAGTTCGCCACTACGCTCCATAGTGACCTAACGCCCGATACCTAATATCTAATGGCAGCCCTTAAATTTTATGTCCAAAACTCGACAAAGATAAGCGTTTATATTTACGATAGTATTAAACAAGGATATTTTTCTTATCTTTGGTTGTTAAAGTATAACTTGAAATTATTTAAAGAATATATATATTTGTAATTTGAAAACGAAAAGAAAAATAAAGTTAATTACTATACGTCACTGCATTATGATACATACATACACATACATACATAGCTTCACGCTGTATCCCGCATATAGCAGGGTAGGCAGAGTGAATCTAGTGCTAAGACACTCCGTTCCCCAACTTCCGCAGAATTAAGGCATTGCGTGCTGAGTGGCGAAACTCAACGCCGCGCTTTGCCATAATACAAGTACTAATATACTAAAATTATTTTAATAATAATATTTTTTTTATTCATCACTATCAGATTTTGCAATATTGATAAAAAAAAACATATAAATCGACGGGGCCTACATACACTGCTACAAGTGCGAAAATACAACTTTACAGGAGAGGCATTTAAAAGTTCCTGGGATTGAAATTTTGTCATTATTCGAAATGAATCCTTTAAATGATGATTCTATTGATAAAAGAACAATAATAAATTTGTTTAAAAAATTACAAAATGAGAACCATAGGAGCCTCGGAATAGCTCTTCTATAAATTTGTATTTTTGCTCTTGTACCATTATACGTAGAGCCTGTGGAAATAAGCTATTATTTTTAAATAAATTATAAAGTAGTATGAATACATTTCATAGAAAACCTATCTGTATATTTTACTAAATAAATACGTAACAATGCAATACTCAGCATATTGCTTTTATAGGAAATGAAATACAGGTATAGGTATGTTAAGACAGCACATATGGAATAAAGGAAATAGGAAAACCTTCAAGTCAACCTGTTTACACAAAATAAAATTAAATCGACCCTCAAACGGTCAACAGACCGACTATTGTGAGAGACCGCAATCTAAAAGAAGGTATTTTCATGTTAACCGGAAAATACATTTTATTTTATTTTGTATGTATTTAAATTTAATTCAATATTTTTATTTAAAATCTATGATATACATATAAGAGTATGTATGTCCATAAGTATAAGTATGTGAATATTTTTTCAATTAGTTAAATGGTTAGTCTTGACTTCCATCTCGACTACGCGGCTAGAGATGAATATACTGGGTTTCTATGTTCCATATTCAACATTCCACTTGGTGTACTAGGAATCGGACATGAAGGGCTACAGTCTTGTATCGAAATTTCTTTACCGGACTCAAAATTTGCAATTATTCTTTTCCATAGCACTATAAAACACCTAAAGGCTGAATAAGTCAAAAATTAGAAAACCCAAAAATTACTGCATTAATTAAAAATTCCTTTTTAATTAACAACACATTAGCTAGATGCGTCCATATATTTTCCTTTACATTTTCTGTTTACAAAGTTGTTGAAAGTCAAAACTTCGCTCTTCCTTACCCTAGTAAGTGACTCAATTAACTTTTAGTTTGGACGCCAGTCTATGAGAGAACCACTTATAAACACACCACCTGCGCCAGATATCAAGGAAACGTAAAAGCTTCATAGTTTTCTATTTTTATTTGAAACCAGTAAGAGGAAATTAAGAGGAAACCTGGAGTTCAATAAAGAATAGAATTGATGACCAGCTATTTGGTATTATGTAGTAGGAGTAAGTAGTTTAAATGTAGTTTGTTTGTTCCACGTTAGTAGCTTAAAATATATATTATTTACTTATAAGGTGTGAAATGATAATACTGTGAAGCGATTGCAATGAGCTTTATTACACTTATAAAAGCTGACTTTTTGGAAAACATAGTGAAAGCATCTTTATTAGGCTATCGACAACAAATATTTTTTTAATGCTACAGTTTATCTCGAAAATCGTGCAAATCGATAAATTGTAAAATATTTTAAAAATTTAACATTTCATTTATTGTATAAAAACTACAGCACGAATTAATATAGAGATATTTTCACAATTAATATACGATAAAATATTTGCCATTCGGCACATCTTTTATATCGGAAAATTCAATAGCACTTATTAGTAAGTTGCCGTTTTTTTATATAAAAATTCTCTTTGTACTGCATTTTAAATTCTTATATATGACTGACAACATTTTATTTTAATGATTGTCTCTTTCAATATGATCTGTCAGATATTAAAATATTAAGCATTTTATCTTCTATCTTAAAGTAATTAAATTTTAAGCCTCTCCTGGCACAATGGTAAACGTTATTAAGGTTATGGGTTAATTTCCTACTCGAGGGAAAGATCAAATTTAAATTATTCCGATTTCCTCTATTCGCATGGTAAAATTGTTATATATGTTATTTTCCGCAATTCAAGACGAAATGTCTCGATTTTCGACCGAAAGCGGACAACGAGTGTCCCAATACTTTATTCCCCGCTTATAGAAGAGTGATATATGGATAAAAAAGTGAAGCTGCAAAAAAGCCTTCGAATGTTTTCTATCGAAAAAAAAATCAAAACTTATAACTATTATCATAGAGCATATATATAAATAAGCAAAGCAAAAACTTTGTACACCTTTTTACAAAAATTAAGCGAACGGAGAAGCATGAAACTTGGCTAGTCTAGTCTATCTAGTTTGTATAGAGAAGGAGTGCAGACTGCAAACATTTTTTTAAAATAATGCATAAAAAGTATATTAAATTAATAAAATAAAAATTACACACACTACCATGAATATAACACCCATGTTTATATAAAGTGACATATACAATGCTAAAGACAACGCGTTGTTAACGCGTCAACGGGGACACTAGTTAAATTAAATTGATGTCTCATTAAATTTATTTCATTCTGAAATTCAAAAAGTCAAAATTAAAACTCGAAGAATAACGGGTTTAATCATGTCGTATGAGTTTGAATTATTCTAAATATGTCTAACTAGGAATTTTATTTCGTAACTTCACTTTTTCTCCGGCAAAGCTGGATAGTCAGAAAGAATCCAGTGTCAAAACACTCCGTTATACTCGTATATGTTCTAAAAAAAACCATTTTAAGTTCGTTGCAGTTTATGTGTGTTTATAACTTTTACCCACAAAATAAAAGCTTTTATAATGTAAAAGGGGCAGATCATAAGCGTCCATTTTTAACAAACGAGAATTGTAGGACTGTCTTTTTTTTTCTTTAGGTTCACTCTGTATTCCACATATAGCAGGGTAGGCAGATAGAAACCTGAGAACCTAGTGTTAAAACACTCCGATCTCTTTCAACCCATTTTCCGCCGGATTGAGACAATGCGTGATGAGCGGCGGAACGAAAAAGGAAGTGAAGACCCAGGATAGGGTATCGAACCCACTACCTGTCGCGTGTACATTCGCACGCTTGAGCCTTTGGCGTTATCTTTTGTAAGTACATATTATTTATATTGAAATCAACTGTTTCCTCACTAACAGGCAATAAGCTGTGAATGCCAACATATTATGATGTCTCTTGACAAAAAATATTAATAGAAGTTATATATATAAAAATAAAATAATATATACATAGTTTCATGTACCGCGAAAGCATTATAACATCTTAGAAATTTATTCAGCAAAGGAAAAAAGTAAATAAAAGAATTCATTATAGCTTTTTATACGGTGTAAGACGTCTTTACAGATGTTATTTCAGATTATTCCTACTTTCATAATAAGATCGCTATGACAACCGCAGGAATTCGCTTTGGCCTCGTTTGTAAATATTTATAAGATTAAAATATGATGTTTAAATAAAACATATAAATTATTATTGAATGTAGAATCGATATAGTGAGAATATTGTTACTTTTGTTTGAGCTTCACGCTTTGTTCTGGATAGCAAGGTATATAGAGAGAACATAGTGTCAAGACATTCCATTTGTCGCTTTCTGCCAGAATTCGAAACTTTTCGTGTTGAGTAACGAAACTCCACGCCTTGTTTTACGGGTATGTTACCAGAGCGGGGTAACGAAAACAATTTTATTATTATCATTCCCTCGAATGGGAATCGAACCTACGACCATAATGCTTACAGCCAGATGCTGTCCCTCTACGCCACAATGACCTCACTTAACTTGTTACTTAAGTAAAAATAATATCATTCCACACCACGTTATTTGTGTCACTTTTCCTTAATCTATGACTTTACTAATGACTTTATGTCATTTCGTCCTCCAATTTCCTTTTACATGTAAACATTGGGTGCCATACGATATATTTTTGTATTTATCTTTTTTGATTATACTTTGGTGATATAATACTACATTTTATGACAAATATTAGTTAATTTATGAATATTTATAGTGCAGTAAATATCTTCTCGCTGTTTTCTTGATTAATATATCAATTACAGACAACTACCAGTACTAATTATTTGTTCTAAAGGAGTCAAGTAGCTTCATATGTCTTGCTTGCGTTGCTAAAAATACTTAAATTAACTGAAAATTAAAATCTAAATGTGTAGCACTCACGAGAGAACGCCATCCAGGTATTCATATATGAATAATGTTTTAAAATATTCGCGTTATTATAGAGTTCATCCTGAATTACCATCTATTCCCTGTTTTGTAGGGATTAAAATTTAATGATAAAATAAACATAACTAGGGTAAAAAGCATTTAGACTCACTGTTTAATACATGCTCCATACTTACCGCTGAAATCCTCTCTATAGTACGAAAACTTTTTAATTTCCCGGAATTATATGAAATATTTTTATAATGCGCAAATGTAAATGCAATATTTTAGCTCCGCTTTGCTATTCTAGTATTGTATGATATAAAAACATGGGACTTTCATACAAGCTCGTGTGTGCATCCTTTTCTACTCAGCTTCTGGGTCAAATGTGTTTTAGCGAAATAAAGCCTTTTTAGCGTATTCATCATTACGCCAAGTACACCTATAAGTAGTTTAGAGATTCACGTTTAAAGCAAAACGGCCGAATTGAAAAACATGTTTTTTTTAAATATAGCTTTTAGGTATCTGTAAAGATTGAATTAAAATTATTTATTTTTTTTAACTTCACGCTGTAACCTGCATATAGCAGGGTAGGCAGAGGGAACCAGAAAACCTAGTGTTAAGACACTCCATTTTCTTTCAACAATTCCGTTCCCCACTTTCCGCTGAATTGAGGCATTACGTGTTGAGTGGCGGAACCCAACGCCGCGCTTTGCCTGGTTACCAAACCCGAGAAATGAAAATACTAAATTTTACATTTCCTGGAGTGGGAATCGAACCCACAACCTGTCGCGTTTATAGTCGCACGCTTGTGCGTATGTAGAATGATTTTTAACAGTTTACGAGAAACACATTAATAATTTATAAAAGTTATGTAAATGTTACCTGTTAAGTAAATTCAAATCTTTTTGTTTTCATAGTATTAAAAAGAAAATGAAAACGCCGAATCAGCTAAATGTTGATCTTGATATAATAACAACAAACCATTTCTACTCAGCTTTACATTGTAACAAGGCAATGCGCAGCGTTGAATTCCGCCAATCTGTACCCAATGCCTCAATTCGGCGGTGGGGAAGTTGGGAACGGAAATGTTAAAAGAGAACGGAGTGTCTTAACACTAGGTTTTTTGGTTCCCTCTTCCTACCCTGCTATGTACGAGATACAGCGTAAAGCTAACATAACAAAAAAGAAACAAACATTTTCATTATTTAAAAAAAAAAGCATCAATTTTGAAATAACAATCATTACATATTCATGGTCTGTGGTAAAACGGTATTTTCAATTGCAAATCGAGTGGTGTTGCCAGCATTTAGTAAAATTACACATTCGTCGCTCATTTATTTGTGGTTTGTCTATAATTTTATAGTAATACAATAAAAATTCACGTCAAATTATATATTTTCAGTTTTCATCAACAGACAATTGTGGCGGTTGATGTGACTAATTAAATCATTCGAAAGCATAATATAGTGTTTTAATTAATTATAATATATTAAATATGATAAAATATGGGCATATGCCTATTTAAATTTTTATTTGCAAGCTTAATCATTTTATGAATCAACCAAAAATCACAACAACTGATGATATTGTAACGCCTAAAGCGGTGGATCACATGGTTAACTTAAGCCGAACAGAAAAAATGAGACGTTAAATAATCTTTAATTGTTTTTGCAAAATTTTGAAATAATAATATTTTTTCTTTAACTTCACGCTGTATCCCGCATATAGCGGGGTAGGCAGAGGGAACCAGAGAACCTAGTGTTAAGACACTCCATTCTATTTCAACATTTCCGTTCCCCCTATAATAATTAATATTAACATACTTTAGAAGGCCACCGTGACGCAGTGGGTCAGAGACTGTAAATGCGATGGTTATGTGTTTGATCTCCAATTGGAGGAATATTCAAATTATTTTCATTTCCCGCTTTGGTAAGACAAGGCGCGGCGTGGACACATTTATTGACTTAACTAAGGCAGGCTGTTAGAATTATGAAAGCTCGTAGTAGTTTGCGCGAGCGATCCTGCGGCGTCTCATGTTGGTAGAGGGTTTCCACTACCACAAGTAGTTCTTGCACCTACACTGTTTGTGCTCTATTTTGCATTGGTAGTCAGAGAAGTCTCACAGACCTCTCCGGAAGGAGTTCGCATTCGCTTTCGCATTGAGTTCTACATCATGCGTCGGCAGCTTCGGTGGTGTGGGCACGTTGCACGGATGTCCAAGGAGAGAGTGGCGAAACACATCTTCTTTTCAGAACTGCAGGAGGGCAAGCGGAAACAAGGCGGCCAACTCCTCCGGTATAGGGATGTTCTGAAGAGACACATGAAAAGGTGTAATATTGAGCCCTCAAATTGGGAGGAATTGGCAGCACAACGAGATGAGTGGCGCGGGTTTGTCAAGAGGTGGACGCGCGAGTTCGAGGAGCAGCGCAAAGCTGACCTTGACGCAAAACGCGACGCGCTTAAGGCCCGACAACCTGCTGCCATTCATTATAATTATGTCAATGGGGAATTAACGTGCGCTCTGTGTGTACGTCAATTCACCTATAAGATTGGCTACATCAGCCATCTTCGAGCGCATCAGCGCCGATAACCAATAGGGAGCCGAAGCGGTCGCCATGGCCGAAATCGGTCGGACTAATCAATCAATCAATTATTACTTTAACTCAAATGTTAATCAAGTCATTTTATTAAGCAATATATATGTATATCTGTACATCATAATGGTTTCAAACTATTACAAGAATAAATATTTCTCTAATCCATTAAGCGCAAATAATGTTAATATATACAGACATATGAATAATTAGAGATCGTTCGGGCACGTGTTTATTTGGGTTGAATAGGCCGCATCGTACGCCGCAGGCCACTTATGTTTATTCATCGGTCGCATCAGAATAGATTCATCTGATTCGAAACAAATTTGTAATGATTATGTAATTTTTTGATTTGTCCTGCTCTGTTGGTGTTTTTTTTTTGGGTTTTTTGTATGAAAAAATTGGTAGTCATCATCATCATCTATGGCGCTACAGCCCAGGGTGGGCCTTGGCCTGATCCAGAATATTTCTCCAACCGGAACGGTTCTTGGCTCGCTGCTTCCAGCCTCGGATGCCAAAAAATTGGTAGTGAATCATGAAAATAACATTGAAAATAAATATTTTGAAATAAGTGTTTATAATTTAAGATTTAATTTAAAAATGTAAAAAAGTAATGTTATTTACCGGACAAGTGCTCTATTCAATGTTCAATACGTTCGTAGAACGCTACGTTTCCAAATAATTTTCTTGTGTATAATTTTTCTATGTTATAGCTATATAAAGAAAACCTATATAGAAAATTATATAAATACGGATTATTCAGTAAATTATATTAATTACTTATACATGTATGTATACGTAGATTACATTTATAGCTCACCTTTTTTACAACAATCTTACAGATCGCTGCTACACATTTTACGCAACAATAGCTCAATATATCACAATAAAATTTGACATGTGAATTATTTAGGACACGAAGTTGGAAAAAGAATATTTAATACAGAAATATTAAAATAAAGGACGTTGTAAAATTCGATTTATATTTTTTTGTCTTTATATACACAATAGAGATTTCCTGTATTTGCGGTAGGTAGAGTGAACCTACTGATTTTTCATTAATTCACCTCTTGCGTATAGAATTCTCCTTTTTGATACATTTATTAACATCACTTAAAATGTATATAAGTCAATCTATTTAAGAAAATTATTGCAATTATATTTTTGTATTGGATTAGATGACAAGACAAGATTTTGATACGATTAACCTGATAACTAGCTTCTGAGGAATAGCTATATTTAAAATATTTTATCTTCTTCTTCTTCGTCTTGACAGTGAGCTCTTTTGTCTACACTGTTATTGTGAGGAATAAAACGTGAAGCTGAACAAAAATGAACCTGACACACTCACATAGATTATTAACGTGTACGATATATAGATATTACGTTTCAATTTATTTTAAATAATTTGTTATTGGAGACGTTGTATGGTTTCATGAAGAAGACTGTCACAGAGAAGACTGTCAGAGAATGTTCACAAATAGTAACAAATATAAGAATGAAAGTCAAATTTGTTCAAAAATGAAAAAGTGTGAAGTACCATGATAAATATAATGAGAACTTTAAGCTTAGATTTTAAAATTAATTACAATAAAGATGTTGTTTTATATACCTTATATCTCAAATATACAATATTTATACCACAAGATAAAAATAGGGTATTGTTTTAATAAATAATTTCCAAACATCCCCACATAATTCACCCTAATAAATGTATACGTCAATGTAATTACCTATCAAATGAATCAGAATACATCAATACGTTATGAGACGTATGCGTAGTAATATCTAAAATAAAATAATATGTACGCATAACTTCATATTACGAAATAATTTAGATACTTTAATTTATGAAATTTGAAATATGGTTTTCTTTTAATCAAAGGATTAGATTTTAGATGTTATTTCTAAGATTAAAAAAAGGAACTAAAAGGAAAACACTTAAAATTATGTTATTTTTATTCTGGTCAACGTGGCACGGATATCAGGTCCATGTTACAAATATATTATATTGTCAGCGGGTCCGGACACTTGTGCAAATTTTCTTAAATGGATCGATAAACAAATACAGGAAATGCTATTATATTCTCTATTATTTTTACTCTCTACACCCTGCTTAGAAAAAGCGGGGCATTGCATTCCACCACTCAAATGGCAATGTATCGAATCCGGGCAGAAAGAGTAGAACGGAGTGTCAACATTAGATTCTCTCTGTCTATTCTACTATGAGGGATAAAACACGAAGCTAAACTGGCTCGCTAGTCTATATAACAATTTAAGTTAAAATCATCCTTATCCAAATCCTTTGCAAAATTGGCCTGTTTTAGTTTAAACATATCTGGCAGCCATATAGAAATTATCAACATACATTGAATATTATTTTTATGATTTGCCTTTAAATATGATTATAACAATTATTTCATGGATAATTGTTATCATAGTTAACAATCAAATTAAATGATTTATTTCACAAATCATAATTCAAATAGGTATATGTTGCAATGCAACATTTATAATAAGTTTATATAGCCAAGTAATTATTGTACCTATATCTACATAAAGCAGTGTAATAGAGAATATAATATCCAACCGATATTAACTTCGAGAAGGCATTAGCAAGACTATAATAGCTCGAATGAATATTTAATGGCATACGTTTGCACTCCATCTCAAATTGTAATCAGTTGTAGAAACACCTGTTAACAAGGAATGAAATCATTGTTGCATCTTCTAGGTTTATTTTTAATAAAGATGGATAATTACATAGTAGGCTATTGTAGTAGAGTGGGACGGTGTCTAACTCTACATGCGATGGTTGAGGTTTATACCTACTCCGAAGATTTATTCTATTTAAAAGATTCATAATCTTGCTGTGGTCAACCAAGGTACGACGTTGAGTTTCGTTACTTTCGGATTCATACGAAAAAAAGTTAAAGGAACAATAATTCTTAATGCTCTTACACTATCATCTCAAAAAAAGGGGGAAAGGCCTGGAGCTGAAGCTGAAATTTTATGTTATTGAATATTATATCTATAATGTTACGCAGAATAAATTTAAAACAAAACAAAACAAAAGAGAGTGTATTATAAATAAATGTATAATTTTAAAACCACGTTTGTCGCACAATTAAGAGCTTCGTAAAGCTACATATTTGATTAAACGGATGAAATAGCTGATCAACAACCATTAATTAAGCAATTTAAAAGATATTTCATATTTACTCCACTAATATAGACAATTGAAAATTCCAATAATGCATCCACTGACTCAAAGTTTACCAAAAATATGCAACGTGTCTAAATCTTTTCTAGAGCAAAATCTGTTGGCGCGCTTCCAAACGGTCGTTCCTTCGCATTCGACGTACACTGTTAGTTGACGCTAGGTTAACCTAATAGATTCAATATTCAATTTGAATCACGATTTGCTTTTTCCTTAACGATCGTGTATTAAATGATGTAAAATATTACTATTTGTGGCCTAGAAAAGTTGTTACTTTAGCTTATTATTGTAATTTGGAAGCGCCATTAAACTTTGTTCATTTACAATGTAAGTAATTGTTATAAATATTAAGTGGGTCATGTTTTTATTATTGCTTTCATGAATTTATTTATTATAAATAATCAGCATTTAATTCAAAGTTTTTTCTCATAACATGCTTACCACGTGTGATAATATTTACATAAATATAAACATAACACTTTAAACTCAGAATACCTGCTAGCAGTAACTAACATTTACAGAGACTGCAGAACTTATTTAATTTTATAGCTTCCACGTTCGTATCCTAATTAGAAATCTAGAACAGGAACAACGGATGGGCCTTGCTAGCATTAATTTGATTATTTATCATGAATTATCCTTACATTTTGCTGGTTTGCACCTTTGCTCTTAATATTTTATTAGGAGCGTCTAATCAATACTTCTTTGAATTGCGCCTGTAATAAAATTGAAATAAAGTTACTTTTTGTAAAATTACATTTATTTTCTTGATGTTTAATTTTTAGGATTTTAATTAAGAGTAAATGTTTGGCATAATATTTAATTGCCATCGTGGCGCAGTTGACATACTTGACTTGCGATATTTGTACGAGTATTTGCGAATTAGTGTAGAGGGAAAATTATGTTTATATTTTAAGATTTACCCAGCACAGTTAGCTTTGGGTTCTGCCACGGAAAGACTAAGCCGAAGTATAAGAGTATCTTACTAATTAAGGAAATAAATGCTAAGTTTTCTTTGCGTCTCTGCCTTTGGTGGAAGCAAATGGAGTTAAATCATGTTTTAACTTAAAATTATTTAAGATAATATTTGGTTTCATTTATTTCAATTGCAAGAACTCAATGATTGTTCAAAATAACCAATTCATCTGAGCTCTTTCTTTTATGACTTGTGAATTTATAATTGAAGTTGTATTGAAAAAATGAAAACAACAATACACAAGATATTTTAACATTTCCATTTGCATGTATCGCTCTCAATCCACTCTTAAGCAGAGAAAAATTAATCAAGCATCACTTCATTACTTTACACTCTCTTAGTGACGTTCTCTCCAGTTTCTTTAACAAAATGTAATGCACCTTTTCCTAATAAATCGGGGAAGCATCTACATATTATTTATAACTATGGTAATTAGGGGTTCAAATGATGTATTTTCAGGATACATTGTAACAATCACGACAATGTCAAGCGTTTATTTTAATCTAGTTATATATGCTATAATATTTTTTCAAGGTATATGATACTGTTAGCACTATTGTCGATGTTATCAGTAACATTGGGGCAACCAGGAAAATGTGACCAAACGCCGCCCCTCGCCACAGTGATGACACCAAGCGAAAATAAAGGCATTTTTAAAATGGTCATTGACTCGAAAGTGGAGGATAAGAATATCTACAGACCCGATCAGACCTACGTTTGTAAGAGCAATCTTCCTTGTCCACACTATTATTAAGATTTTTGTGTTTATGTTCAAGTCTGCCTGTCATGGCGCAGAGACACAAGCGCTTGACTGTACATGCTACAGGTTGTGGGTTCGATTCCCACTCAAGGAAATGAATATATTAAATAATATTTAGTATTTTCATTTCCTCGCTCTGGTAATAACGCAAAGCGCGGCGTTGAGTTCCCCCACTCAGCACGTAATGTTTCAATTCGGCATCTTAACACTAGGTTCTCTGGTTCCTTCTGCCTATCCTGCTATATGGGGGAAACAGCGTGAAGCTAAAAAAAATCGAGTTAAAAATGTATGTATATTATTAAAGTACGTTCGATTTGATTTACTCAAGTACCTAAAAAAAATGCAAGCGGAGTAATAATATTATAAGTATCAGCCCATTTTTGCTTCACTTCGTTTTAAATACATATCTTCCAAACTTTGATCCAAGTTTTTTGATTTATGCGTTACTCGTAAACCTATTTTTTTGCATGATACGCACCGTACTGTTTTTTGCAAAATTAAGAGTAATAGCACTGACTAAATCCTTCGGAATTAGTCGCGTTCGGAGTTTAAAATTAGTTAAGCCGTATTCAAAATTAATATGTCAAAAGAGACAAACGGATGATAAAAACGTGTATTTTCGTTATATTCTTTCTATGAAATTATATGGTCTCACAATTTTTTTTTGTAGCTTCGCGCTGTATCCCGCACATAATAGGGTAGACAGAAGTAACGAGAGAAGCTAGTACTAAGACACTCCGTTCTCTTTCGACATTTTCATTCACCACTTTCCACCGAATAAGGCATTGCGTGCTGAGTGGCACCAGTGTGAGGAAATAAAAATACTAAATATTGCCTAAAATTTTCATTTTCTGAAGTAGGAATCAAATCCACATCCTATCACGCTTATAGTCTGTGCACGTGTCACGCTTGTGCCTCTGCGACACGACTGGTCTTGCCTGAACTAAAAACAGTATTGTTTTATAAATACAGTAATCATTACATCAAACGTCGAACGACCATTCAGATGGTTCATGATAACAGTGGAGGATCCAGACGTAGATAATAGTACAGATGAGTTCGACCACAGGTCTATAGACGTGGGGTATCTTAAAACGTTAGAAACAAACCGCCAAGCGAGGTACAGCGAACGCTGTTACAACTCCGTCGAGAATACGGATAATTCAGAAAAATATCGTGTTGAGGTAAAGAATTAGTTAACTAAACAACTTTTTCTTTTGTGCAAATAACTAAAAGCTTTTACCATATTAATACGTATGTCATGTGATATTTTTTTTTCATTTTCTCGTAATGTGTTGAATTTAGACGGAGAGTGGAGAATGGAGTACCTTGTTATACTACTCCCTGACCGCCCAGCTATCTGGGAAAAAGCGTGAAGGTACCAAAAATATTTTTATGGAAAGTAATTGTCTAGCACTTCTCAAGACATTCAAAGAAAACCTGTCAAGAGACGTCGTTTTCCACTTCCCGCCTAAATTTAATAAGATAATAGAAGATACTGATGATATGTCATATATACAGTATCGTACTATATTAAATTAATTTAACATTTTGTTAAAAATAGAGCTTTAGATTTGTCTAGGTAATGATTTGATAAGTCTTTTTCTATTAAAACGAAAGTTTCTCGCAAAAACAGTCAAAGCCGGCTTAGAGCGACAAGTCTGTAATGACTTTTGAATGGCTCACGTTTGACTATATTTCTTATCTTCTCGTATGCCTTGGTGAGTAGATTTCTTCTAATTTCAATTCTTGTTAAATTACGTGAAAGAAACCGTTTTTTGCGAAAATGTAGCTTTAAAACTTTTTTAAAGGTTTTCTAAGAAGTATTATTCAATTGTTTATAATGTGTTACTGTATGCATTTTTATCCTTAAAATATGCCCCCTGCATGACAAATAAACCCACAAACGTTCTGTACTGTTAAACACATCTAATTACGAGTATTATACTTACCTTCATATTTAAGTAACTACATGAGATTTATTGCACGTGTTCTGGAATTACTTTGTTCAAGATTAAAACATATTGCAGTCGAAGGACATGCTGAGAGTATGAGATTTATAAAGAAAACAGAGATGCTTGTAAAAGTCTTGCAGATCTCGTCATTTAGATTTCATAAATAACATTAATATGGCTAACGTGGCATAGTTGGAATAAGTCTGAATCTGAATACGTGTACGGTGGTGATGATGCGGACACGCTGATGTGGTAAATGATGTTTTCTTTAACGTCCCAGCTTATTAATAAGTTATATCAAATATTCCGTTCCGTTAGATACACTGGGTGTCACCCAAGCAAAGTGGCAAAGCACAGAACATAAGATTACGTGCTATGGTAGCTGAGAATTCGGAAGTATGGTACATAGGAGATAAATTAACCATAGTCCTCGAGAAAGATACTAAAAAGCCATTGGACAGTCCGCCGTATCCGCCCAATAACACTTGCAATTTATGTAGTGAAGCTCGATATGAGGTAAGACAAACATATTTCAAATTGAATTATTTTGCTAAAATTATTTTGTCCAAAATGATTTACGTTTAGTTTCTCATTGTTCTGTTATTTTAATGCTATAGTTTGTGGAGTGGGCAGGAAGAACTTAGTGACAGTTCACTCTATTATACACCTTATGGTATTTTGTTGGCATAAATGACAATCTCAATGCTGTCTACCATCTAATCAGCCGCGAAAATGAAAATATCTTTCAAATGAAAATATTTCACTGAGATTTGATCCCATTATCACCGCCTTTAGCCTAGCACGCCCCGATTACGCTATAATGTTGTGATTTAAATAAAAAAGTAGCATTACGTTTTTTTCCAGCAGAGTCTTCTTCTTCTAGTTTTTTAGCAGAATTGGCAGAAAAAATCCAGTGTCAAGACACTTCATTCTCTACTTTCAGCTCAAATCCAAGACATTACGTGTTGAGTGATGGAACTTAGCACCTCGCTTTGCCTTACCAGAGCGGGGAAACGAAAATAAAAAGTAATAATTCCCCACGTGCGAATCGAGCCCGCAATCAACGCGCTTACAAGCAAATAATGTCCCACTGCATCGCGATGATCATACGATATACATACATATATCAGTACATATTCATTATTCATAATAATTATCATATATGCAATGGAATTACCTTCAGAGTAATTATATTAATATCTAAATTAATATTGTAATGTATTCATAATATTTTCTTCTATTCATTATTTTACTTAACGTTTGTCTATTATATTTTTCATATGTTGAGCATTTTTCTAAGAATAACTTATTGATATTAAATTCTATTCTTTTTTTACTTTGAGTCCTGCGGCACTATAGTACTTTACATTTTTCAGGTAATCTTCAAAGGTCATTGGTCAAGAATGACTCACCCTAGAAAGTATCCGACTAAACCTGATAATAATGGCTATAGCCACTTAGTCGGCGCCTCCCACACCTATAAATATATCCTATGGCAACCAGATGTGAGAGCAAGCGAAGGCTTAAAGTTGTTAGCAGAGGAAGCTAATATCTCACTAATTGAAAGAGATATCATAAATGCAGTAAGTATTTAGATTTTAATTTAGATTATTGTTTTTATAGATTACTAGCAGTACCCACCGCGCGTTGCTACGCCACTAAGTAAAATAAATTTGAAGGAAAGACATTACACACAAATAATCAATTCATTTTGAGTAATTTCATTGATTTTGTTAATTTCGAAAAAAACGTGTAGCTCCATGTATCCAAAATTGGTTGTACCAACTCAGAAACCTTCGTGGATTCATGTACAACAACAGAAACCTTCGTGGGTTCATGTACAACAACTTTGCTAAAGATCATGATCAAATGCACAGTTTGCGATTGTATAAAGGACATATGTTTGTAACAAAACATAAATTTTTGTATATAAAAATATAGCAGTGACTTCAAATTTTATAGTCTTGGAACTCTGACAGTCACTTCCTTTAAACATTTTACATTAGTACGAATTATAATTTCCATATAACAGCTTATTTAGTTCCCATGAATTTACAAATATGCTTAGCATAGTAAATTTCATTATTGTTACGTAAATATAATGAGGCCATCGTGGCGCAATGGGACAGCATCTGACAGCAAATGCGATGTTTGCGGATTTAATCGCCTCTCGGAACTCGGAAGAATAATTGTAATATGTTTATGTTGTATCTCGCTGTGGTAAGCCCGGTGTTGAATTCCGCTACTACGTACGCATACGTACTTTTCTCTAATTACTCTGCACAGGGAACGAGCGTAGAATGAATAAAATATATAAATACATATTAAGAATTAACGTCATTGTGGTGTGGTTGATAATACATGTTGCAATATTTATATTTAAAATATTTTCTTAGAATAATTTCTGTAGACAAAATGTGACTAAACGAAGCCGTCTCGTCTCTAAAATGTATAATTTTTTATACAAATAGGAAGCAATTTTTATAGAAAATTGGTTAAAAAAATAACAAATAATTGTTAAGTAACTTAATTTTAGATGTCAGACTCAGGTACAAGGACGCTAATAAGAGGAAAACGTCGAGAACATCCCTACATGTCTGAACCGTCACACTCCTTGTTTCGAGTTGACAGGAAACATCATCTATTCTCGCTAGTAATTGCTATGAAACCCTCTCCTGACTGGTTCTTGGGAGTATCGAGGTTCGAGCTCTGCACAAACACAGGGTGGCTGGAAGAGAGTGAAATACCTTTGTATCCATGGGATGCTGGGACTTTGGATGGTATATCATATGAGGTGATTGTTAAAATATCGTAGTCGAATCAAAACCTTTTAGTTTCATTTACTAGTACTAGTCAGTTTTATTAGTAAATTACTAACTTCTACTAACCATTAAGTATTATACAATACGTATGTAATATATATTGAAAATTATAAGTAAATATATAATAATTAAATTATTAGAGACCTTTGTGTCGCAGGAGAGTAACGACTGACTATAAGCACGATAGTTTCATTTCCCTACTATAAAAATAAAAAAAACAAATGTGTATTCTGGCAAGACAAAGCGCGGCGTTAAGTTCAGCCACTCAACACGCAATGTCTGAATTTTAGTTGAAAAGCGGAGAAAGGAGTGTTTTAACACTAGGTTCTCTCTTATTATTATGCTATGCAAGAAAAAGCGCAAAACTTGTAAATAATAATTGTAGGATTACAAATATCATCTCATAATAGAATCAACAACTTTCAGCTTGATTTATTAATACTAGTACTAATAAATTATCACATCTACTAACAACTAAGTATATCATAGATACATAACATTGAAATTATTTCGTATTATAGTCACCGACATCAGTAACTCAGCCCGTCGATTCCGTGGATCGAGTGGAAGTTGGTTCTTTCAACGAAGATTCCCCTTTTTATCAGATGAACTTAAACGATCTAGAGGCCTTCGCGTACCTCAAAGTGAAGAGGCTAGATGTTTATCCGTTAGATGAGGCGATTTGCGAAGAAGGTAACGACATTGATTTATTATATACAAGTTGTTGACCGTTACGATCCCTTAAGGAAACACTATTTTATACTATATATGTACTGACATGTGTATGTAAAATCTTATTGTAAGATAATCTAAAGTTTTTGCGTGAAGTTTTTACTAGAGAATGCAGTATTTTTGCAATTGTAGTATATTTTTTAAGCATGATTGATATGATAAAACGAATTTAAAATTTTATTAATTTTAAGCATTTCTCTTACTTGTAATATAATTCTTTGATTTTTTCTTTTTATTCTTAGGCATGGAAGATGAAAAAGGACAAGAAGATGAAGATCAATCAGATAATCCTTAGATAATATCATTTTAATAGTCATCCGTGTTCGCAATAAAAAATATACTATATGGTTTATTTGTTCCATAAAATATGTATTAAATTATTATACCTAATAACGACTTTATTATATTGTAAAATTATATATCTCATTTACCTATTACTACCTTGCATATCTAATATTATGAGATTATTATAAATACCACACATACAAGTGTAATTGATATGTTCATAGTACTAAAACTTGTCATACTATTTAGTGATAAGCAAGGCTTGTTTGATATTGAGTAAATGTGATAGAATATTTTGATCCCTTCGATCTAGTTTGACAAAACGCAGCGTTAGGTTCCGCCACAATACACGCAATGTCTTTAAAATCTATTATATTTGGAATACGAGTGACCTTCCTATACCAAAAAAAACATTATGCCAAGAGAAAAAAAACAAGTAGTATATCAATCAAAAAAGATTTTTCTTAAATATTCGTTCC
This sequence comes from Philaethria dido, assembly GCA_033558755.1. Classification (NCBI taxonomy): domain Eukaryota; kingdom Metazoa; phylum Arthropoda; class Insecta; order Lepidoptera; family Nymphalidae; genus Philaethria; species Philaethria dido. The sequence goes on along the minus strand of JAKGSA010001171.1, from coordinate 42,790 downwards.
TAAGGTTTTCCTAATGTCGAAGGACAACTTTTTTGGGTAGGCTATAAAATAAATACCTATATAAAGTGCTAGTACGAAGACGATAAAATGTTAATTATCGAGGATACGGAAGAAAGGTTAAAAGGGAAAGCATGTTTGAGTTAAGATGTATGTAAATAAATAGTATGCAGCGAAACGTATATGTAAATATGTATTTACTCGTATATATATATATATATATATATATATATATATATATATATATATATATATATATATATATACATATACAATTGTACAAACACACATGTTTTTAATTTGTACATTAAAATATCATAATATAGACGGTAATTAAGATTTTAACAAAAAAAAAATACTTCAAAGAAAATGCACTAAAAAATTTGATTATTACGAATAACTCGTAAACTACTCGTCAGATCTTAATTAAATTTAATTTGAACCATATTAGAAACACTAACTACCATATAAATAGAATCATCAAAAATGGTTCACCAAGTTATAAGTTAAGCGGTGACATACAAAAAAAATATAGTCAAATTCATAACCTCCTCTTTTTTTGAAGTCGGATAGAAATTATTAAAGGTACTGGTAAATATCATTGGGCCAATTTTAGAAGTGCAGCAAAAATAGATATTTAAAGTCGTTAAAGTCGTTCGATTGCTTCAATAAAAATAGTGGCGGACTCCGAATACCTTGTAAGTTGTTTATGTTATTGGTACAGATAATTTACTTTGTAGTATTTGAACCCATGATCTGACGCGGCGTGCATGATCATTGCGTTAAAATATATATTTTGAAATGTACTCGCAAAAAATATAATATTAAACTTTGCATGCCGATAAGGCAATAGATTGTATCACAATAAAATGATTGGCAGTATTGGCTAATGGTGGTAAGAAACAACTATTTTAGTTTGGCAGTCAAGAAATTAATATGTAGCATATTAAGTCAAGATCAGATGTTACAAAAAAATGTGATAATGAATATTTCCGGTTTTTTTAGATTGTAATTTGATTAAGTAGAGAGAAGCGCTCCGATATTGGAGGCGAACGTTAACACGCATTTTAAAGGGGCCCCTCAAGTCCATACTTGTGTCGAAAGCTTCATGGACTGCTCTGAGCTATGTGATGCAATGTGATATGATGGCCTGACACCAGCACGGCGATATCATGGAATGAAAAGAGGTTCTTCTTTCAGAAATTGAAGCTGATGTAATTAGTACGTTTCTGAATACACATAAACATTGTGGATTCAAGACACATTCAGAAGAATAGTACTCATTTTTCTGATTTGATAGCTAAACAACAAATCACGACGTTCTTTCTGCAATGCTTATTTGCAAAATACGTCAGATTCGTGAAGATAAATAAACAGAATTGTCAATAGCTTCACGGTTTTGCTGTATTGGTATAAGAGAACTTATTGTTATACAAAACAATCCACTCTCCATTTTCGACAACTTTTGGACAGCGTTGTAGGTTCGATCCCCACTCGGGGGATTCTTGTATATATATTTTTTTAAACTTGTCCGTGCTGTGAAGATGAATAGCGTCGAGTTCCGTAAGTCAACATTCAATGTTTCCGGATTCAGACGGAAAATGGAGAAGGTGGTAGGCATTAGACATATTTCGTGAAGCAGAAAAACTATAAATTATTTTCATTCCTCGTACTGATAACATAAATGTGGCGTTGAATTTTGCGAACAACGTATATGTCTCTAAAATCTGCGCAAAGTAAAGAAAGGAAATGAATAAGTAAGATAGGATTTTTAAAGTCATATTTTTTATTAGGTCTGTGTTGCTCCGCACTTAAAATAATGTTTATTATTTTAAATGCGGAGTAAATTGTATCTATTTTAACAAAATGCTCGAGAAGAAATTATGTGCTCCAGCAACAAAATTATATATGGCAATAATGCAAATTATCGGCTTACGTGAGTATTTCTGTGAAGTTAATTTAAATCAGAATCGCTAGATACATGGCGGGTTCGTCGGGCTAACTCAGGAAAGATCCCGTCTTCTTGTTTTTGCGCGAAAAAAAGCCGGTTTTAAAGTTTTGCCGGGTGCGTCGCGCGGGGTACGCGACGAGTCAACATAGTGGCGTAGTCGGCTATGAATATAGAAGCAGATGGCGCATGCTCCGGCCGCCACGGCCCGCCTCGCGCGCGATCGCAACTTGTTGATTGTTCGCTCACTTCACGCCAGTCTGCCGCGGACGCTGCGTCGGGCGGTCGTGTTGTGTGACGCCCGATAGCGCTCCTAACTTCGAAATTCTTTTACGAAATAATGTAAAGTTTTTAAACTAAAATTCGTGCAAAACTAACGCGACCGTTACGCATACACCGTGTCTAGATATCTAGTACCGCCCTATATAAGTAGTTTTAAGTCATTGAAACTTAATAGGCTTACTCGTTTTACCTGCATGCTTCGTCCCACGAGTCGTGCAAAGCGGTTACCTTTATCGGATAAACGAACATTTTTCAAATGGATGTGCGTTTGTATTCAGTGATAGTGTCCGTGATTTGTGTGAATACGAGACTCCGTGAGTGTTTGTTTGCATCCTGTGACAAGTTTCTTCTGCAGTGACGTGAAACAATAATAAATATAAATAGAAAAAATGTTGCGACGGGGTGAGAGGGTGTTCCTCGCCGCGTTGTTGCTGTCGCTGGCACTGGCGTCGGCGCAGTATACGAAAGGTAGGTAGCAAAAACGCCTTTCTTACCTGTGCCCGCGCAACCACACGGCTCACGGGCCTGTCGCCTGCGCTTTGTTCTATCGCCTATTGTTCGTTTCTCGGAAAATAGAAATTTTTGAACCATTCACTATACTCTAGAGGTGACATCATGCTTGGAAGAATGTGATTCATTTATCGTGAAATTATTATAGGTAGAGTCGATACGAATGATATGTTATCACTGCATGATATACAGAAGTACTTAAATAGTTGCAACATTACATAACCTTAATTAATATTATTATTATTATAATCTCGAATATGTTTAGATAATTTGATCTGACAGCTCTTAAATAGTAAATAATATCTTATAACTCATATTTACTGTTGTTTATTTTATGCACTAATTTTAAATTTCGTTAAGTTTTTTAGTTGATTTAATGGAACAAAGAATTGTAATAATAATTTATAGCTGTACTACAAGATAAAACACATTCTTAATATTTCTATACTTACAATATGTCCTTTATTAGTCTCAGTTTTATATTATTAACGAAGAAAGTATTTTTTTATTTAAATCACTAAGAAAATCAATTTAAAAAAGGCGGGAAAAAATACAGAGTATAAATGCGAACACGTTTTCAATTTTGTTACTGGCACAAAATTATTTTGAAGTAACGTTAACCTTTACCTGATACACAAGCTATCTCACCTAAATTTGGCACTTACCTACCTATGTATTTGCCTTTTTACTGTAACCTGTTTTACATGGGAATTTTAAATAACTGAATTTAACATTGTTTATTAATAAATTTTAAAACAGGTAGTATTTGTATTGTCAGGTAGGAAGGGACTTGTTTCAGTTTTTGTATTGTTACGTGCAAAAATGGTTCATATTGACGTAGGTATCTATGAAATATATTTTATAAGTTATCTGTACTTACGCAGAATAAAATGGTACTTAGTACGTATGAGTATTATTTCATTGGCGATAAAAAGAAAAGGTATTTAAACAGTGACTAATTGAAACCGTTACCTTTCTTTTTGTGACAATCTTAATACATACTAAAGGAAAATTTAGTTTTATATTTTTTTTTTATTTAATTTAATTTACTATCTACACGAAAGACGGTCCACGCGCTTATTTATACTTTTAACCTATAAAGGTAGACGTGACATTACCTTATTTGCCTGAGGTTACTACTCATCCCAAATAAGTATTATCCTTTTAGGTCCTGAATCCCTAGTCCTTCAAAAACAATTCAGTTTGATATTGTAGTGTCTAGCTCACATGTTAGTTTTGTAATTTGTAAGGTTTATTTTTTTACTTATAAAAATTGTAAAAGGTCAAAATAACATATTAGGTTTTTGTCTGAAAGAATGTTTTTTTTTAGATGTATGCCATAAATGGTAATATCAATACGCTATATATTAAAAAAAAACAATGTTTACAAAATTACTGACAATAAGTATTATGAATGGTAGATTATAACATATCTAGAAGTTAACAAAATATATGCACACGCCCTTAAGGAGTACATTCGTAATTTATCAAATAAATAAATATGTATAAAGGAACATGGTCCTTTGTTTACCTTTTGTTAGGTGGTAGGAGGTTCGTCCTCCGACTGGCTCGCGACCACTATCATGTCAAAGACGAACCGCCAAATATCTAATGATGTGTTCGGTTCGATGGCATGTAAGCCAGATTTTCCCCTTTTCCACCGCATGCTTTTCCCCAAAATGTGGTGGTTCTGATAGTGGACTACTACATTGTCTCCCCTTCCATCAGTATCCTCTAGGTTGGCAACGCATCTACAACATCTCTGGTGTTGTAGATGTCTATGGAAACGAAGAGTAACCACTTACCATCAGGTGGTCCTTCTGCTCGTTTGCCGTCCGTTATCAATAAAAAAAAAAAAAACCTTTTGTATAAATGACAATATATTCTCATAGTAATTGCTTGTTAGTTATTATTTATTCTCACAGTATAAATGCTACGTAGCATAAATTAATATTTTCTTAGTGCTATATGTATTTATTAAAAAATGTCACGTAGTTTTATCCTTGTAATATATAAGAATATAATATTGTATATTTATATTAGAAATATATTATATAAAATTTTAAATGTGGCGGATTCAACCCGCGCCATTTCGAGTCCATCCAAAGAGGTGTGGGTTCAGATACTTGCTATGTTAAATTTTGACGTATTTATAATATATATTTTTATCTATAATGTTTAATACTTAAAAAACATATAAGTAATATAATACTTTAAAAAAAGTTAAATTATTCTCACGTTACTACAGCTATAAAATTTCAATATTGACTTGCGCTAAGAAAAATTTACATTGAGTCGATTTCAATATTTCCTTTACATTATAGCGAATGAACCTGATCTTAGAGGATCAAGTCATCAAATATCTATACATGGCTCCAGATACCTATTACGGCTTACGTTTGCTCAAGGCGTCAAGCCATATTAAAGAACAACCGGCTTGAAAACTTGTTTCCAACTACTACAATAAATATAATATAGTACAATATAGGTATAGGAATCGTGAATTATGCAATTATGCGCCTGTTCTATATTTCTTAATCGGATTTTGTAGTATCAACTGGCATGCTATTAATGATCTGGTTAATTGCTTTAGTGTGTGTGCCTAGATATTTAATTGAATTTTGCAGCTTTGCATGACCATTCGAACGAAAAATAAATTGCCTATGTTTGTTACATTATTATTAAAATCAAAATATTCTTTATTCAAGTAGGCCATTAAAAGCACTTTCCGAATCGTGAATTTACAAGGTGTCAGTCGTGTCAGTCTAACGGAAGCTACCATCGTCTCAGGAAGGCAGTTCTGCTGAGAAGAGCCGGCAAAAAAAACTCAACAGTTGCTCTTTTCAAATAAAATTTTTACAATAAATATACAACTATGATGAGCCTCCGACTCCCGGGTGAGCGTCAGCAGCTTCAATTCCACACATTGACATCATTATAGTATTATTGGACAGAATAATATACTTTTCAATAATATGTTCTTAATCTCAACTTTAAATTGTTGAAGTACCAGATCTGTAATTATTTCAGGAATTTTATTATACATGCGTACATTGTGACAAAAAAAGGTTATTAACGTTTTTGAGACGAAAACTAGGTGTATGAAAATATTGCATTATCAGTATTGTGTTTAATGTATGTATTAAGAGGAAACAATATTTTTTCATAAAAATAGAATAAATATTGGTATTAAGAAGTATATTCAAATATGACTAAACAACTAGTGTAACGAAAAAGATAATTACTTAATTTTACTATAATAATGTAATCTTTAGAAAATCTTAAAGAGCGTTAAGTACTCAATATGGAATAAAACAAGGTATGCGGTATACCTTTAGAATTATAGTGAATATGTTTTGAAAGCTTCAAATAAGATTTGTACACATTTAACTTTTTTAGAAAAAAGAACTGATTTTTTAAATTTAATTTTATATACTTGTTTGGTCGAAGTCGATAAAAATCGTTGTCTTAAGTCGTTTGTGTCAAAATTAAAAAATCATGATATTTGCGATTACATACATACATACATAGCTTCACACTGTATCCCGCATGCCTTGGGGTAGGCAGAGGAACCTAATGTTAAAGACCTCCGTTCCCCACTTTCCGCCGGGTGAGGCATTGCGTGCTGAGTGGCGGAACTCCAGCTGCGCCTTGCCTTGTTACCAAAACCAGGAAATGAAAAATTCCATTTCCTGGAGTGGGAATCGAACCCTGAACCTGTCGCGATTACAGTCGCGTAGCTGCCTCTGCGCCTGACGACATCTGGGCAATATTAGATCCTATAATTCTAAAGGTTGATTACATAATAATAACGAAATACGTGTTGTATCTATCCAGCAAAGTATGACGATTATTCAATGCTATTTCTTGTTGTCAGATTGCTGCAAAATTGCACTCGTGTCGAGTTTAATTGACCAACAATAGATTCAACAAGATCCCAATGTCCTCGTAAGGACAACCAGGATTATGCGTTGCTTTTAGTTTTTTTCAGTATTACAAAATATGTTTTAAATTAATATTAGAACAGTAACACAGAATCAGGCAAAATTAATTTTCCTTTTAGAAAAATTTACAGAAATTATCAATTAAAAAATATATCTGCATTAAAAAATAGGCTCAAATCTTTAAAAACAACGCGAAGACATTTCTACGAACAACAGCCAATTAAGTCAGATTCAAGAATAACTATTACAAAAGGCTACTTTATTATACATACTTAACATAGTATAATTTATTATGCGTGTGAAACTGCTCTTACGCAATTGAAAAACCACTTGGTTATTTCTTTGAATTTTAAACCTTGGGTACCAAGTAACTAATATATTTTTGGTGGTAGGAGGTTCGTCCTCCGTCTGGCCTCACGACCACTATCATGTCAAAGACGAACCATAAATATCTTATGATGTGTTCAGTTCGATGGCATGTAAACCAGAGTTTCCCCTTTCCCACCCATCACTTCCCCAAAATGTGGTGGTTCCGATAGTGGACTACTACATTGTCCTCCTTTCATGCATCTCTAGGTTGGCAACGCATCTGAGTACATCTCTTGTGTTGTAGATGTTCGCTAGGCGAAGTAACCACTTACCATCAGGCAGTCCCCTTCTGCTCGTTTGCCATCCGGTATCCATGAAAAAAAAATATTATGACTTCTTGTAACTCGAACAGTCTAATAACAATGTCCTATCCTAGCACAATAAGTCATTCATTGGCCTTAATTTATTCTCTGTACTCACCTCTCTGTAGATAATGTGTAATTGTAATATACTTTTTAGTTTTGCTTGCGTTTTTAGTCTTGCGTGAGTTTAAAAGGGCTTTAAAATTGAACTAGCAATGTATAGTGTATTGTGTTTAAGTTCATTCGCTGCGCCGGCGCGCTATGGCTTCTGTGACGGCTGCCATTGCGGTGACGTCATACAAATGTCGACGCGGTTGACCGCATTTCATAGAAAAAATTCTTAAGTTATAATAATATTTAGTAATATTGAATAACTTGTTATTGTGTTAATAATATATTTAGTTATAGCGTCATGTTAATTTTGTTCAGTATATTTAATGGTTTCACTATGGTTAGGTACTTTAATTACAATGTTACACTTAATTGATATTGCCAGCGGTTTTTAATTAAGTTCTTTATATAATAATTGCAATTACTTTAGATCGATATTAGTGCAATACAAAAGGTAGCTGCTAATTAGCTATCTAGTAGCATAACAACAGTTCGTTGTATATTCAATTGAATCATTTGTTAAATAAGTACTCACGTGAGTGTGAACTCAAAACATATCCTAATGACCTAAGCACTTATCTACATTTCCGAAAAATTATACGAATATAGCTAAATAAGCTTAAATATTTTGATCTACTTCTATAAACATTTTCCGCTCATAGCAGGAGTAGGCAGATTGCGCAAAACCCAGTATTAAGACGCTCCATTCTTTAATATTTCCTTTCCGTTCTTATTTATATAGAAAAAAATATATAAAATTACATCTAAGAATTAGAAAATATTACCACGAAGGAGAATTGACCCACAAGCGTCATGCTTAGTCAGAATCGCGTTATGATCGTAACAAAATTTCAATGAAGTTACATATATGGCTAATTTCGACTCGTGCGTTTAACTTTGTACTTGATAAAAATACGGTAAAAGGTAACGGTTGATGGCTTGTTATCGATAAAATTATACTTACTTGTGTATATGTACCTATTTAAAATGTATGACTTACTTTGACAGTATTTAAAGATATAGGGATTTTAAATATTTAATTTCTACCATATAAATAGCTGACAACCATATATTATTATATTAATCAGAGAAATAATTATGTTACGGTTTTATCTATTTAATACATGCCTCAATTCGGAAATTGGGGAGCGACAATGTTAAAAAACAACGGAGTGTCTTAACACTAGGTTCTTTGTTCCTTCTGCCTACCCTGTTATCTACTCTAGGAATATCTATTTCAAGGCTATGATTGGCTTAAGTACTTCTGTTATGATCGTATCTCTCGTTTACCTTCCCAGTTATCTAGCTGGTAAAGTCTTCTATAACAGTAGAAATCAATATAAATGTTAATAGAATCTCCAATGAAAATTGCTGGTGAGTCTACCAGTTTACGTGTATATACGGTTTACGTCAGCAACGTGTCTATCACTTTATATAATACTGTATGTCAGATATAGGGTAGTGTGTGTAATATTTATTTTAATAATTCAATGTATTCGGTAATATAACAAATATGGGATTTCTGCATTCGTTCTTAATAAAATGCTAAATTTAATACTCCTCTGTCCTCATCCGTTCGTTTGACTAATTTTCTTTAAAATTGATCCAAAATTTTTCTTTCACAAATTTACATCATGAATCTTTCTACATAACACAATACAATGATGGATAATTAAAAATAAGCACTTACTATGAATGTATATGCAATGTCACATAAGTGTATATTTTATCTAGCGAAGAATCGACGAAAGGTAATTTGATCATGCCAATAACGTGGCAGCCGCTGTCAAGCTGAGTAGGCACCTAATGGAAATCGTATGTAGCTCACGAATAGGGATTGAGAATGAGTATTTGTTAAGTGTAGAATTAGTATTTATGCAATATAGATGGTACATAGAAAACGTAATTTTAGTACCTTAAGTTCCCTGTCGTCAAATAGAAGTAAAAAAAAAATCATGTTACTCCTATATGTTCACATTCCTGGGATAATTAACATGACAATAAATTAATAATGATAGTTTTCAATTGAGTACGTTTTTTTGTAAGTATGTCTCCCCGTAATAAACGGTAAAAGCGATTAGGCGATATACTCTGATAAGTCAAGCGCGGCGTTAAGTTCCGTAACTCAACAGGTTGTGTCTCGAATTCAAGTGTAAGTAGAAGACGTAGTGTCTTGACTAAGTCCTCTCCGACTTACCCTGTTAAGAAACGGTTACTTATTTATTATTTAGGTTTATTTTATCTCACAAACTCGCCAACACAAAAGTTAAAACTAACATGCTTTCCCGTTTAAAACGATAAAAGTAGGATTTATTTCACAATATTGAAAGACTCATTGCCGGGATAAAGTAACAAATATACCGGATTCCTTATAAGCTTGCAACATAATTTTGTGACGATAAAATCTACTATTTGTCCTTAACATTATTATCTTTATTGAAACAGCTTGAAAATATTGCTTTACAATCTATTAGATTTTCCCGTTCACTCGCTTTCTTATTACAATTTACTGCTGGAAGATCGTTTAATAGAAAAATAGAAAATGTTACAAATTATACTCAAATACATTTTAACTTAGAAAATTACATTAATACTTACTTAATGTACACGTTATGTATTTTAAAAGTTTTTATATCGATTAAAGTATTCACTAAATCTTTAAAAATCGGGCGAAAAGTGTAGGCATTTGTTGATTGTGAATTGTGATACAATAACGATGCTTAAATTAATGTATAAAACTCGATCAGCGGTGTCCCCACAAATTGGGGTGTACATATTTTGAACCCGAAGGCCGTCACCCCGCATATTAGGTTGTCAAGCGACCTTTCAAAAAAGTAAGTCGACAGTTCGGCAGGGAAATGTTTTAAGGTTTGAATATTTTATGACGAAAATCTCATTTTACTCACAAAATTCATTAGAATATTTATTGAATTTGTTGTTAGGACATTTAAATTAAATAACAGTTACTGTAATGATTTATGAAGTTGCTGTAGATTTTGATTAAATAAAATCAGTGGAATGTGTTGAATGTTTCGCAAAGAGAAGTAATTATCACTGAGTAAGGCTATATATTCCAATTACAATTACAGAGTAGTGTGCCCCTCGGGCCCCATTACAGTGAGTAATAAACCCACTACAGTGATGAACTGTTGAAAACTTCTATTGGCAAAAGATTCTTGTTGTCTCGTTTGAACAAATTAGTTTTATAAAATCATTTGGGAAATATCAGAGTAAGGATTTTAGCATTAAAATGTGTACAGTAAAGCAACTCGCTAGATACTGTAAATGACACCTCCGAAATAGTTTACGTAAGTAATGTTGAGCAAATTAACTCCTATCAAATACAAATATCGAATCTGGATAACTGCTTTAGGGCATCAGCCAAAATTTAATTAAACAGAAGAATCGGCGCTCGGAAACGGTTATCTCTTAAATGCTGTCGTTTACAATATTCCAGAGGAAAATGCAATTTAAAGAATCTTTAATCTATTTTCTGAGCCGCAACGGTAAATATTTGTAATTAAACGGTACAGACAACACAATAGATCCCTATTAAGCGAATATCGTCCGTAAGTTTCCCCAGGGCATCGTTCTCCACAAAGTGTACCATTGCTCGTTTTTAAAATAAACATTCCAGATTGCCTTTACTATACTAATGTAACAGTAATTGATTTCACTAAAAAGTAACAGAAATTGTATGTTTTTAATAATTACGTAGATACAGACTCTTTTTATTAATATGTGTAAGAGCAACTTTGGACCGCTTTTTTAAGAAATTTATGCGGTCGGAGGAGTATAAAATTCGGCATAAGTCAATATTTGTTGTGATAATGCACTAGAAACTCATCAAATGAATAAAATAAATATTACACACTTTCACAGGCTTAATATAGACTTTTGGATAAAGTGAGATACATGTTGCTAAGATAACGCGTATGTTACTAGTCAACGGGTTTCGAGTCCGGTCTAGGTAGTTATAGTTTAAAATATCGTGCCAATATAAATGAATGTTGCAACAATTCTTTAACATTTTAAATTTTTACTACAAATCGGGATGCCCTAATAAAAGTACTAAGTTACAATATTAAAGCGTTATGATTTTATTTGTAAAAAGTTGTCATGAAAAGTTTATAACTTACTATATCCCAGTATTTAGAATACTCCAATTGTTTATTAAAACTAACTCAACACAGTTTTAGACGACAGAGTAAAGCAATAAATACACAGCAATGTATTTGAAATATTGTTTCGAGTTATATTAACTTTATCATTCCTTTATTTTGAATTGTATTGTTTTTGACGGAATTTTATAGTAAAAGTAACTTATTATTTCATAAAATATCACCTATTCAACTTTCTTAACATGGGTAATATTTATTATATGTTTAGTATGTACTTATAGCAGACTGTAGTTTTATTAGCTGGCGATTTCTACACTAACAAGTAATGATGACCAAGCTAAAGGAAAAGTTGATTTTGCGGATGAGAAAATAGAAAAGACGGCGTCAATTGAATATCTTATCTGAAGACACGTTGTAACGCCTCTCGGTGATTTCCGATCATTCTTTTCCATAATAGATGGTACAATGAAATTATTTGTGGTATATAACTAATATATTCAGTAAATATTTATTCTTAATTACTTATTTTAGTAAATTGTGAGCTTTTTTATGATATTATAAATAATCTCCTATTATTATTTATGACACTTTACATTTAAAATACAACTTTCGATCTAAAAACACACCATTGACTTAAAAATCTAATTGAAAAAATTTATTATATGTATGCACATCTTGTGGGATAAATTCATTAAAATAGAATTTTTTTATAAATTATTTCATTCAAATTTACTTTTATTCAGTTCCCTATACATATCTTTATTATAGATGGTAAACACAAAAGTGTTCTATCATAAATAAGATGCAAATTTTTACAAGAAGGAGTAAAAACCAGTTGAATTTAACTCTAGAACAATAGATATTTTCCGCTTGGGGCGTGACTGACGAGCGAATGAAGTGTCATCGCTAGCTATCGTAAAATTAAGTGCGGTCCGTGACTGTCAGTATTAGCACTAAACCAGATGATTGCTTATTGTTGGTCGCTACAATGCCCAATCAACCTTTATTCGCCAATCTGACCCAAGATTTGAGTTGTTTATTGTACTAAAATATTCTGAACTTTGAATTATTTAACTATATTCAAATAGTTTAAACTTTGCCACATAGAATAGGTAATATAGACACAACATTTTTAAAAGAATTTCCATGAAAAGCAAATGAATTAGCGCCATCCTTTACTGTCCACGAATTAAATTAGCTTCCCCAAAGAATTAATTATTTAAAATCCAAGATAAATTCTGGTCACGGATCTTTCTTAACCATCATATTCCATTCATTCTTTATACCTTAGCCCCATTCCCCATAAATGGTGCCATTTAAAAGCTCAGACCGCCTCCGCTGCTGACTTACTTGAATATACTTTGCACGAATGCGCAAATTGATATAGAATACTCGGCTTCAAGGTATCTGCCTCGGGTGCCAAGTCAGAGTTCTTTGTGAAAGGTTTAAAGAAAGTTTTTTTTTAAATCCGCAGAATTCATTCAAAAACGCACTTTTTTATTAAAAAAAAATGTTTGCTTCACCTTGAAATCTAAAGAAAGATTACTCATATCTCGATCGTCATATTTTATTATCTTTTGATAGATGCATTTTATACTTGCGTATATAATAAATTATTATTCTTCTTTTTTCAGGTAATCTTTAGGAGATTCACAAACTGCTGTAAGGTCAACTCAAAGACATTTCATTCACCCATAATAATAATAAATGTAGTATAAAAGCCACCAATATTTCGATAGTGAAATTATTTTAACAAACAACTTACTACTGAAAATGAAGATCATGCATCATATAATAATACATGTCAATCAGAAAAGTTCTTAAACAAATGCCAGAATAACATAACGTGTCAACATAACTCATCTCTTTATTAGCTTTTGAACGGTCTCTAATCGAGTAGCATATGGCACCGAAAAATGGTTTATTTGGAGTGTTTTTTCAGCGACACGCGTTTATTCACGCATGTCTGACACATGTTCCGTGTAAATGTTATATGTTTTGGAAGTAGGATAGACCAGTTCGAGGGTTGTCAACAAAACGGAAAACAGGCACCCCTCTGTGTCACAATGAGTTCTGGTTTTGACAACCCTATTTATAAAGAAATTGTTCACAGTTTGTTACTCGCTTACTGTCTGCGTTATCAGCGCCACCCATATTTGTAACGTTTGAATATTTGATTCGCAACTCGGGTGTTTCTTTACACGAGACTATTACGCTGTTGCCTGTATTAACTAGATATCAATTGGTATTCACACAAGGTGTTTCAGTATCAGCTCATTTACGTCACGAAATAGCGCAAAGTTGCTTTTATTCATTTCAAAAGAAATGGTTCTTCTGACTTCTTTTGGCAAGTAATGCGATCTCCTAGGCGCGATACGAAGGTCACAATTTTGGGTCAAGTGGATAGAAAGAGCAATAATTGATGGAACGCTGGCACATTTTGCACACTTAAATAAGACCAAAACTCGCTAGAGTAGATCAAGTCTTATTATTGTTATACTCTTTATTGTTTTGCTCCGTTAACTATTGTATAATGACTTATACTGGTGGTATTTATAAAACTGACTAAAATTTATTTATTTTTTTACAATGTTTATAGGGATTCTCTATTAGATAAATCTTCGAAATCTGTCATTTATTTAGAAATAGTACAAAAATACTGCCTAAAAGTATGAAATTTAAAGTCGACCTCCTAACAGATCGATCGATTTGATTTATTAATATAAATTATCTACAACTGTTCTTCGTAAACTTATCTTTATATATGTTCTGATAACAAAAAAAAGGAGTGCCAAGTGTAACTAGTTCCTTATCTTATTAGAGTTTAATAATATAAAACTGAAGACAGTCCACATATTGTAGAAATTGAAAATAACAAAATGTTATAATAATTACTTTCTTAAAAAATTTACATTGAAAGATATTTTTATATGCAACGTGAAAAGATGCAAGGCAACATTCCACTAAGTTTAGTAGAAACATTTAAAATATGCCTAGAATAAACATTGAATTAACACCCATCATGTACTCTCACACATTAACCAATCGTTCCCTAATAGGTAACGATAATAATAATAATTATGTCAATTTTAATAGGCTCATAATAATAATCAGTGGCTGTCAATCAAATGAAATTATTTGAGGGGATGTCTGTAAGCACCTAAGTTGCTGGCAGTCCACTGGCGTGTAGCAAGATATTCTATTAAAGTCCTCTCAAGAAAGTTTCGAGGTATCTTAACAACTTTCAAGGATTACTTAGCAAAGGGGCACTTTATAACCCACATCCCAGCATTTTGCTCTATTTTGATTCTCACATATACCTACGAGTAGGTACTTGACATTTTTATATACCTAAGTTTTTAAATGACTTGTCTCTAGAATCCTTAGAATTCCATATAAAATTAATGGCCTAAATGGCGAGTTGGAAGTTTAGCAAGCTTGTTGCTCGATTTCGAAGTGAGTCATTGAACGAGATCGTATGTATCGAACTGGCGTCGGAAACTTTTCGCTTTTATTGCCTCTGAAGCCTTAGAAGTTGCATTAGCTATGTATGTTAGCTTAAGAGTACACATATGTATTGTAGTAATACGATTTCCCCGACTGAATGATAAAAGATTTTCCGACAAGTTTTGTTTAACAATTTTCATTCAAATAATCAATATAAGAAGTAATATTTCAATATCTTTGAAATGGAAAGAGAAATATACATACATCTTCAAAGCTTTTAAAATGGCGGGAAATAAAAGACGCAGTGACGTGAAACTCTCTGCCGTTTCCACATATATGATGCGTATTTCGATAACGTAGAGATTGAGTTATTAAAAAAATGAGTATAAGAATTAGATATTACATTGCTTATCTAAACAGTTTTGAGTAAATTAGTGTCCGCAATGTTATATTAAAAATATTGCGTAAAACTATCTGTTTTTGCGTCAGGTACGAAATTTTACGGCAAATGACTAAATACAATATTACACTATAAAAAAGGTTGAAGGGTGGCCCCTCGCCCTTGAATGTGCAAGGCGCCTGTGACCACCTGCTGCTTAACGCATACAGATGAACAACGCGTTTTGGCTCGATGAGCGTCTTGTCAAAATTGTATTGTATTTGTAATGTTTTAAAATTAAGTATAGTTTTTAGGAACGATTGTATATCCGTAATCTTTTGACGTTAATATACTTAAACAATTCTTTTGCTTTAATTAGATTTAAAAACAGTTATTGAAACAAACAAAGATATTTACTTCGAAGTAAAGATTTAGTAATTCTTTATTTTTATAATTTGCAGCGTAAACTGTGCAAGTAATCCTATATACCCTAAGTGACGGATGGAGACAATTTGTTCATTGATAATACGTATACCAAGTTGAGCACAAGCGACACGCGATCCCATAAAGAAAGCATAAAAAGTGATGTGTAAAAATTGTGGGAAGGCTTTAGCATTGCACCCATCTGCTAGTCATATATTATGAAAAATACTTTATATAATTATGACCGTACAGTACATGTAAAATGTGACTTAACCATTTTTTACTAAATCAATTTTGTTTTTAATCAAAAATATTTTTTTGTGTTTTTATGGTATTTTTTTACAAACCTGGTCCATTTTGACTGGTATTGTCTTTTAAATTAGTTACTTTAATATTTTATCGTCGTTCCACATAATATCTCTAATTAACTATACTACACATAAACACACACGTACAATAGATACTTAATTGCAGCAATTCCAATAGTTTCAGAGTAATTGAATGAAATAGGACAAAGTTACATTGCAGTTTTTAAGCACACAATCTGAACAACTTTCTAAGTGACTGTCGAAGTTTAGTTCCGTAATCTCTATTGTTAATTTCAAACTGGGTCGCCATGGTAAAGATATAGGCCCTGTTCTAAGATTATTGATTTATAGTTTAATTAGAAATGCTTTAACGAACATTTTAGGGCAATTAAAAAGATTCAGACCTGTACAAAGCGAATTGGTTACGAATTCAATACGATTTGTATATAGATGTATTTGTTTTACTGGTTTACTTAATAAACAGTTCACTGTTGATACGCCATATTGGAATATATTGCAAATATATCAACATATATGGCATATCTATATTTTTGTTTCCAATGCCATTAACTGTATATTTATTTTAAGATACAAGAGACAAAAACGTTACGAACGTGTATTATTATCTCTCACAAAATTATAAAGAAACATTCGCGGATACTGTAGGTATAGATTACTCAGTTCAAATGAGTCAGACGGTAAAGTACGTAACGGTAGCTTAAAATTACCACTCATTGCCATGATTGCCCGCTGACACCATTTGATAAAAACTAATATCGATTTGCTTCGTTATCATTATCTATATCATACATACCAATCGTTAACTAATACAAGTAACATTGGTTCAAGTTACATTGGTTTTGTAACAATTTTAAAATTTTCATAGTCGAAAACGCTGCTAAGTATGTTGCTGTTATTACACCTTTACCGTCAGTTTCACTGTTACAGAATGTTTTAAACTAAAGTTTAAATTTTTTAGTACAATGGATTTTATTGCTTTTAACCATTTCGTTTATTGTCAATGGCAGGATAAACATTACTCCATACATTATCATCATAACAAACTCTTTTATATAAACTGTTGTTTCCAATCTCTTAAAACATGTTCTAGAGGATGCGATTTTCAAATTTTAAAAAACAATAGCTAATATTATTTTCATTCGAAATATCTTTCTTTGTATATTTGTCTTTGTAAATTTACACACAAACTTTGTCCAATTATATTTGCGACTTGGCTATTCTTAAACCGTTAGAAAACATAATTATTAAAATGTTTCTATAAATAATAACTGCAAGATCGGCGGTAACGAGTAGCGGTAAGAGTTATTCCCAGCAACTAAAACCTGTTTTACCCGGAAAGTAGAACGTTGCCCCCATTCCTGTTGAATAGTAACTTGGTAAGTACACTTTGATTTCTTGACGTGTTTGAATTATAATCTTTCTATTTGTTAAACTGGAGAAATTAACTATTTTAACTTTTTTTATTGATTTCACCTTGTTTTTACTTCAAGATACAGAGTATAAAAGAATTGTGTTCGATTTTATAATAAATTTGTGACTGTTAATGGATAAATACGTAATAATATGATAATTATTGAGAAAACAACAAAGTTTTATGGGTTAAGTTGTGGGATGTCTAATCAAGTAAAAAACAAATAAACTGAGTCATTTCGCTATTACCGTACCGAAGTGCCTATTATCCAATTGGTTACTACACAATATTGATGTTTGTCATTAATAACTACGAAGCATTAACATTTTATGACGATCACAAATAACAAGACTAACTGACAAACCTCTCAACGTGTTTTAATATCGATCATAAAAAGGAACAACGAAAGTTTTTCAATTTTGCGACGTTACATAGAGTGGTTGGACAACCCATTTGCAATATTTTTTCATTGTGTAAACAAATCGCTTTGTTCATTCATGTTACTATATATACTATACATATTATATACTGTGACATGCTATGCACATGCTCGTGTAGTTTCTCTCGTTAGTACCTAAATACTCGTTTCGTTTTTGCTATATATTTATTACGGAACTGGTTTTTACACCAAACGAGTTTTAATTCATGATGGTGGAAAATGCTACTCATTGCTACGTTGACTTTCAAATGCATTATTAATATACATATGTGATATGTGTCATGTGCGATTGTCTCATGTTCTAAAGTGTCAAGACTGTTACTGTTAGCTTAGTTTAATTTCTACGAACTGCAGAGTTCCTTTCATTTTTTCCCCACTCTTCTTAGTTTAAGCATTTTGAATGCTTTTTTGAAACTTTTTAGTGGTTTTATTTTTTTTTAAGATTAACAAGAAATGCAAAACATCATTGTAGCGATTTTTGTATCGAATACGATAAGAGATATTTAGAATAGAAAAATTCTTGTTATAAAGAGAAGTGATGATATCAATTCTATTTTTAGATATATGTACATCATCTCGTATTTACTGACTAAGTTAAGTGCTACAATACAAAACCCAATATAAGATGTATTGTTTTACTCAAAATTACATGTTTTCGTTAACAATTTCTCATATATAAATATAACCTAGTATGACTTTATAAAAATGACTACCGACATAAAATATGCTGGCAAGTCACTTCGTTTTCCACCTTCCTTCCTGCTTCCGCCATTACATGTTGGATGGGTCAAGTTGACTCAACTCTTAATCTTATAATAGAGAAAGGTAGAACATATATTACGTAACATGTATTAATATTTCAAGTACATTACTTATCTTTTTGTAAAACATATCGAGACATTGTTCTGTTTGTTTCGAAAACAATAAATCTATTATATCAATATTACATTATAACTAAAATGTGAATGAAGATTTTGCGGACGGAGGAGTATGAAATTTAGTGAACTTGCCTAAAAAATTATATGACTTCCCATATAATAGATAAGAAGTGTAGTAAGCTATTTTTTGTTATTTTTTTTTTACCTTAACGCTGTATCCCGCATATAGCAGGGTAGGCAACCTGACTGACCTGGCAGGGTAACCTGAGAATCTAGTGTTAAGACACTCCGTTCCCCACTTTCCGCCTAATTGAGGCATTGAGTGGCGGAACGCAACGCCGCGCTTTGCCTTGTTACCAAACCCAAGAAAGTAAAATACTAAACTTTTACATTTCCTGGAGTCGGAATCGAACCCACGACCTGTCACATTTACAGTCGCACGCTTGTGCTTCTGCGCCACGACTGGCGTTAATAATAATATTTAAATTATAAAAAAATCGTCCATAATCTAATTTTGACGTCTAGACACAACATTGCCCCCAGACGCATCACTAACAGTTTATATTATAATCGCGAACGTTTTATTTCAAAGACTTCCATAAAAAAACTTTTTGTAGGTAAAGTATATACGCATGTCACTTTTCGCATTTAATATCCCAATTTTACGCTTCCTGCCATATTTGGCTACTGCGTAAGTATCACTAAAAAGTCGGGTCGTCACATACGTTACGATTATTGATTATGTTTACGGCTAGTAAACATCTTTACTATGGTAAGCTGAGTGTATGATTGCAAGTTTCCGTTGTACCTGACTTGAGTCATTCTTTCCATTATTTGTATTACATTATGAATGTTATCTTAACACCTTTTTCACTTATAATATTCTTTAGCAAATAGCGTGTTCCCACGTTATTTCTTTTGAATGAAACGTCATATTTACTTTCTAATAAAATAAGATTTGATCTTTAATTATTTAAGTATGTACTGGATTAGTTAATTAAAGACAATTAAATATTAGTATTTAAACACGAATGCTTTGTTTCTTTAAATTTTCTGAACTCGTTTATCCAGGTATAACAAATATTCTCGCTAGCTATTTTATCATTGCGCATAGGAATGCTAACGGTGCCTTATTACTTTGCCCCAATCATCTTTCTCTGTCTGTTATAAGGCTAGACATGAGAACAATTGCTTAAAAACGCTTTATACATACACAGGTATAGAAACCTTCTTGCTGATATTTTATTGTTGCTTTGGTAATTAAAAAGCCTCTACAAAAAATTGGTTATTTGTATTGTGTGTTCCCACTCTTTACTGATTCACAGTGTTATTTCTTGGATTTACACAATAATTACATACATCATAAATTAAAATAACACAACCTGTAAGTTTACTATAAGGTTTGGCGGTTTCAAAAAGTTATATATCTAAATTGAATATTGATAAAATTCTTGAAAGGTAGATAATATGTTGTTATGTTGTAAAAATGACGTATCGTATAAGTCAATGGAACTGCTACGTATGCCGTACGACGATAAAACAGAGGCGAGCTTATCTTCAGTTTTTATGGTGCATTGCGTCGTGCGACCACGTCAGCGTGGGGTGCGCTATGAATTACGCTAACAACACTATGAACTTTCATAGCATCTTGAATTATTCCACTATTTTTCTGAGCTCCGCTCGTGTCACAACAATCTAAATCAATTTATCGAATAGCTCGTTATACTAACTTGTGTTTTGAAACAATTTTTTTCTCGATAAAAATAATAGTATCCCAAAAAGCTATTTCTCTTACACGAAGATGGATGACGTGTTTTATTCAGTTAAGGTAGTTTGGCTGAGTGCAAACATAAAGTTTTTGTGTTGATTGCTATCTCATACAAAGTAAAAGTACTTATGCGAGTATAATATAAGTAAATACTTATATTTTATACTAGTTTTATTTAACTTTTTTTTTTTTATTGATAACGGATGGCAAACGAGCAGAAGGACCACCTGAGTAAATGGTTACTTTCGCCCATAGACATCTACAACACTAGAGATGTTGTAGATGCGTTGCCAACCTAGAGGATACAGATGGAAGGGGGGACAATGTAGTAGTCCGCTATCGGAACCACCACATTTTGGGGAAAGGATGGGTGGGAAAGGGGAAAATCTGGCTTACATGCCATCGAACCGGAACACATCATTAGATTTTTGGCGGTTCGTCTTTGACATGATAGTGGTCGCGAGCCAGACGGAGGACGAACCTCCTACCACCTAACAAAACTTGAAAACATTTGCTTTAGAAGCCTAAGAAATAAAAATTCATAAGAGTCTCTTGTGAGTCATTTCCTAGACAAAACAAAGGCTCCATTGTCAGTAACCGATGCTAAGCCAATGAGGCGTAGCGGTAACGGAGTTCACAACATTTCCACGTTTTATGAGATAACGTGGCGGCACACCAATATTTGCAATTTCTTGGAAATAATGTAATGTAAAGGGAACGTGGAAGGTAGATTATAATAATATTGTAACAATTATAATGAATATTATTAACTATTTAAAAATACAACGCCTGTCGAGGCGCAAAGGTACAAAGCGTGCGACTTAAACACGACAGGTAGTGATTTCAATTCCCACTCTAGGAAGTGAAAATTCTAAATAATATTTCATAAATGTTTTTTCATGTCCTGGATGTAGTAAAAAAGGCAAAGCGCGGTGTTGAGTTCCTCGCCACTCAGCACGCAATTCCTCAATCCGCCGGAAGTGAGGAACGGAATTGTTGAAAAAGAACGGAGTGTCTTAACACTGGGTTCTCAAGATCCCTCTGCCTACCCTGCTATAGCGTGAAACTAAAAAATAGTGGCTTAAATAAAAAAAAAAAATATCTGATATATGCATATCACTTCACTATCTATCAATGTGTAAAATATGATATATAATGTTAGAAAGATATCAGTTCTACTTCTAACGAGTCATAAATGCGTTGAGTAACTTAAGTATCTATTTTGAATACTACAAGTACTTTAATTTTACGTCTATATTGTAAATACTTAAAGAGATGTTAAATTAATTATTTTTCAACGTCGCTTAAAACAAAACTATGCGTCAACATAAAGACGTCATGCCAACATTTAAAATAACGAAGGTTGGAGTACTGTCATTTAAGGAAATTAAATAAACTGGACAGGGTGGCTCTCCAAATATAATTACACAATGGATGTTCTGCGAAATAAGGTTTAACAATGTATACGTAATAAATATACGTGAGTTATATATTAAAATTAATACTTTATAGAAAACGGAGTGTCTTAACACTAGATTCTCTGGTTTCTTCTGCCTACCCATACATGTGCGGGATACAGCGTGAAGCTAATACTTTATTATGAGTAAACAAAATAACTAACTTCATAATCGGTCAAATTGTAATAATAATTTAAATAACTAAAGTTAACAGCAATATTTAGAATAATAAAAATGTATTAACTTTAGCTTAATAAACTTATTTTATTAGGCTAAAGAAGTTCAAACCAGTTGAAAACAATACGTTTTATTTTTATTAGTCCCTCGTTTTTGTGTAAGTTTCTTTAAGGGAGCCCTTTCCTTTAAGAGAACAATAGCGTTCATTGTAAGATTTGCGTTTACTTCCACTTTAACTGCTGAAACTTTTTGTGATTTGTGATTGAAAAACACAAACTCAACTATTATATATAATTCTTTCCCTTAGGCTAAAGATATTTGTAAAACGTATTTTTAAATAAATAATAAATTAAAAGATATATATACATATATACATGTTATGTCTACATACATTTCTGCACACACCAATCTATACGCCATATCAATTATCTGAAGTAAGCCATCTGCCTAATCCAGGTAATAAACTATTGGAGTATCAAATCTAATTTAAATCGCTCAGTTATTTTTAGGTAATTGAAGAATCAACACGCAATGATACGGAATTTTTACACTTATAATATTAAAGGGAGTTTAATATTTAACGACTTTAGGAAGACGAGATCTTTGTGAACTTCTTAATTGCTAAGGTATCGTAAGCTGACTTAATTTAATACATCTCGCGTCGAAAAAATATTCAAAACATTAAGCTCAGAGAAATGTCATAATTTAATAAACTAAAACATTTTTTACTGCCTTGACCTGAATAGTAAAATGTGTGCGCAAAAATTCTGGGCGCGCCACCATTAAATTGGGCGGGAAATCTATACCTGAAAGTGAAACCACACTACTATATAAAACGGTAGTAAACGAAATTATTATATAATGTTACTACAGCTATAATACGCGACTGTGTTTGGTTCTTTTAAGAAATACTTAATACAGCTTAAATTAATTTTAACTTAAGTAAAGAGCGACTAATAAAACGTTGGGAAGATGATATTAAAAAAGTAGCTGGTACAGAATGGATGAGGATAGCGAGAGATAGAGAGAAGTGGAAGAGTTTAGTGGAGGCCTATGTCGAAAGACAAGCTGTTGACAAAAGCCGATCGTCTTCATATATAAGTAATTAAGGAACACAAAGTAGTAATAGGATAGTACAATCGGTAAAATAAATAAATAAAACCATATTGTTAAATACTTACAGCAATAAAGGCTTATTTTATTATTATTTATTTTTAAATTAGTTTTTAATATTGGCTTTTTTAAATCTCTTAAACACTTTTTTAATTATTGCATTTGGAGATAGACTTTTCGTCTTCTACCCTTCATAAACGAACATTTGTCCCAAACAAAAAGTATTTAGCCTCTTTATACTGTTGTCGTCGTTGTCGTCGTCAGCTGGAAAACGTCCACTGCTGGACATAAGTCTCCCCCATAGAACGCCATGTAGCACGACTGGATGCCCTGCATCGTGCTCCTGCATGCAGCGCTTCCCCGTAATTCTGACCAGGTCGTCGGTCCATCTAGTGGAGGGCCGTCCTACGCTTCGTCTTTGTACTGTATCTTACATATATTAATCAACATTTGTCGAAACTTGCATCTGAATTTTAGTATTGAAGAATTCAATTTTTTTTCTGTATTCCTCTTTACTGTTACATAATATTCCTAGTACCTATTTGTTATAGATTATGTAAAATATTTTTTTAATTTAAAATTAAACCGCTAGCGTATCTATAAATTGCATCCAAGCGAAAACATTTAAATGAACCAGCGTGATCTAATCAAAGCTGCATTCGCTCGATCTTTGCACAATCTCAGTCACGGCCACCATTCAACTAGTTTAGCCAGCCTTTGTATATAACGCATATTATGCTGCAATAATCCTTAAAGTTAAAGGCTTATGTAGGTACTTAATCTAAAATAATGATTTATTGTCTTTAACTATTTTACTGTTGTGGTTTATTGTGACACATGTGAGAAGTATCTACTGTCATACTTATTCTCGCTGAAATAACACACATTTAAAATATTTTTCCCCGAATTTTAACGTCTTTTCGATTGAAAAAGAATTTGTACTTTCAATACAAACAGACTATGCTACGTTGCCTTAAGCTCGATGTCTCATAGTAATTCGTTTTATCAAAAATGTTACAATAATATATATGTAACGTATAAGATTATCGATACGGGAGTTTTATATAGGTACATACTGGGTACATTTCATTTTTAACTTGTGCGTTTTGCGGGCTATGTATAACAATTTACGGTATAAATAAATTGTCTATGCCTTACACGTGCGAGGTCATAAGTTA
This sequence comes from Philaethria dido, assembly GCA_033558755.1. NCBI lineage: Eukaryota > Metazoa > Arthropoda > Insecta > Lepidoptera > Nymphalidae > Philaethria > Philaethria dido. Next base: position 18,207 of record JAKGSA010001171.1, on the reverse strand, counting down.
TGATAAATTGCTTTTGCTCCCCAAAAAATTCCTATTCCAAGCTCAACATGAAACTCGACGTTTTATTATATGTAGTTACATAAATTATTTTCATATTCAGCAATGCCTCTTAAATCAGACCGCTAATGGCATTTTAATTAAGCCGCTGAAATGTATTTTACTATAGCTTGTATTATGTTTGTAATATATAGAAATATTTTTAAAACGAGTAAGGGAAGTTCTTCGACGTCATATAACCTCATTAAAAATTGTGTGAAAGTACAAAACGAAACATGAGTCTTGAACTTTGCTACATAGCGGTTTTCTGATGTAAAGGCAGTGAACATCCTCCATGTTCTAAAATTATCGACCACTTATTACAGGCGGTAACTCAATCGCTTGCGGGCACGATACCTTAGATAGCCTGTGTCTAGTTTAAGATGTACTTACGAGGCACTGACTCCTCCTAATAACGTCCTATGTCATGTAATTTTGTAACTGTACTGGTTGGATTAATACAGTTATTGAGTGATAGGGATTTGAATGTTTTGTAGATACTTTTATCTATAAAGCCGTCTCTTATCTTTATATCTTTTTATAACTACTAGGTGTAGATTTTTGAAATGTCGTTTCGTTGAAGAGTGTAGGGAAACCTCTCTAAATATCTATGGAAACGGAAAGAAAACAGAATTTTGAGTTTTATAGTCGACGCAAACGAAGCCGCAGCCAACAATTCGTTTTAATCCAGTAAAAATGTATATAAGTACTATTGAGCCCCTCACTTTATTTAAAATTTGCTTAACACAAACATTCTGTAGGATTCATATTAAATTTTTCTGTAGAATTTCACGCTAGTTTCCTACACTCATGCATTCTTAAAGGTAGGTTGAACTAAATCAGCCGCAAATATTGACTTGCACATTTGAATAGCTTCGTAGTTCCTACTTAAGCGACTTCACTGAGAGTTTGCAGGCTTTAAAGCTTGTGGTGTATATAATATTCTCTTTGTACTTACATACTTTGCCGCTCAGCAAATTTTAATCCCACTATTCCATTACATAATACTGCGTCAAACTGCATATTTAAATATTTAGAATTATATCATAAAGTATTAAACGTTATTCAAAAATTGCAGCTTTGAAGTTAATACCATATAAAGAAACAAAATGGAAACAAAACAAATTTAAACCGCGTTGAATTTATTTGAAGAGTGCGTTTCGTCGAGCTTCGAAATTGTATTATCTAATCCATTTGATCGAATCCAATTGCGTGTTTCAGTGGAAACAATTTGTTTTGATTATAACTGAAGGAGGAGAAAACAACCTATAAATTAACAGCAAAGTCTTAATTAGCCCCCGTGTTCCCAATACCATTAGTGGTCCGCGATGACAGCCCACCGTTCCGTATACTAAATTGATGGTATATTTGCGAAGGCGTTGCCGATATAAATGGTGTGCTGTGAAATTAACGTGATTTAAAAATATTTCCTGCATATTTCATTCAATACATTAGTTGTGTGTTTCTTTTTTCATTTGCTTTTACCCTTTTCATAATAAAATATGATTTGAAAAGCCACTTACGTGATTAAAATACTGTGTAGTTATGCAATTGTTTCTACGGTACACTAGAAGCGTAATTCGTTATCAACGCTTATTGTTTGGAAGCTTATTTTATTCTATAAAGTGATCCATATAAATTTTAATACAGTGTTTACATAATAAGCATGAAAAAAAAATTAAATGTACAGAGTAATTGTTGTGTATATGTCTTTTTTGGTAAAACAAAACAATTTCAATATTAATTTGAAACAAAACAGTACAAAGGTAAAACGTATACAAATTTTGCCTGTTCTAATAACAAAAGATAGAGATTTTAATTTAATAAACAGAATGTTTAACCTTCGGGATAATTTGAAAGTGTTTATCATGCTATCTTGAGGCTGAAATTATGCGACCGTAGAAGGAATTTCATTGCGTGAAACAGTCCTTAAACACGCAAGATTTTATTAAGTGTTACCTTAATTGTACCTTTGTACTCAAAACTGAGTATTGTGAGATTATACACGTCCCACTGTAAATTTTAAGCCGCGATAAGCAAAGAGAATTGTAAATTGAATTGTAAAACTTTAAAGGGGTAGGCCGTAATGCCGATTGATGTACCTATATAAAAAGGAAATTTTATTAAAAGGAATTTAATTAATACTTTTATAATTTTATTTTTAGGCAGCTTTTAGAATTGTATATTTTTTTCTTAGAGTCGTGATATTGTATATTGACAATTATTATGTGATCTAATATTGATATAGTCAATAATTTGAATAATAGTAGATTGTTGACTTTCTTAACGTAACGTCAGAGAACAACAACCTGCATTTTCAATATTCCATCTACATATTTCTCTTCATAGATCGAACATCTGTTATCGAAGCGAAACTCTGAACAGGATCAAGAAGAAGTTTTAATGTAACTACTAAGAAATAAAGTGAGCTATTTGTCTTTATAAACTCTTGATGCGGAATGACCTGGCTAGTCGAATTGTTGCGAACTATCGCAATTCAATAGCAGAACGCTGATTTAAGTTTCGAAATAAATACACTTTGGCTTTGTATTTTGACAGTAACGAATACTTGTAATAATATTTGCTAAAATGTATTTTCAAGCTAAAACTGAGAAAATACTTCATTATAAGTTACATAACTAAAAATATTGTCCCTTTTTATATATATCTGTTACATATATATGTCATATTTATACTTGTGGATCGTATGAAGTGAATAAAAAAGTGCAAACAACACATGCTCCGTTCTACGTGACGGAGGCGAAGTAAATTGTGCTGAACTGTCACGCTTAAACGCCATTAATAAATAAACAACAATAACACGATGTCTCGAAGTAGATCACCTAAAACGGTAAAAAAATTATATTGTGTAATAAAATATATATAAAGAGATTTTTTTTGATATAATATTTGTTTTAGCTTAAAGTCTAGTGATACATTATTCCGTTCTCCAAATGTCATAATCCTAAGAGATGTTGTATGCTAGATGGTAGAGCCGAACGCAGCATATTTTCCCAAACATGGAAAATGGCCGCGTTATGAAACTATTAATATAATAAAAGATGCACGGCTTAACATAAAAAGTAAAAAAAAAATGTTTATACATATTTATTTTGCCGCCAAATAAAATGTTTTGAAAATTATAAGCAAATTAATTGCATATGTTTTTACGCTTCGATGAAATGCACCCGAGTACAATGCAGATAGAGTGAAATAGGTAATGTAGGTCAATGACACTTAACTCGCTTATTAAATCGTGGTATACAGTATTTTTTTATTTAGATTGACTGTATTTTGTATATGACTCCACGTGAAAATTTCTTTATAGAGAAATTACTCTTTGATATGAATGTTATTTTCATTGTTAAAAAAAACATTTTTTTTTCTATCATAGAAGCTTATAGGTTCGATTCTTGCGATAAACATTTTTTATTTTGCATTAAGCTTTAAATTGATTTTAATTATCACATAACTCACATTGTGCTATATTTGATCCACTTAGTGAGTCAGTATCAAAAGGCCAGAGCGATGTGTTCCTCGCTTGTTTGTCTCTACGTTAACTTTAAAATGATTAAGACATTATTCCAAGAGCGATCCACGAGGCTATTCAAAGACAAATATATCCAAAATTTCAGAAGACCTTTGAAAATTTTCTACCACCACATTAGAGGGCATGATACTGTCAGCTCATTCAGTTAGAGTCCAGGGCGGTACGCGTGACAAAAAAAATCTTTGACGGTAGTTCGATATAATGTTTGTATCAATTGACAGACGTACGAGTATGCCTCCTCAGTCTACCTGTGACCACAGACTACAATAAAATGTTCACAACGTCAGTTTTCTGAAAATGAATTTCCGAATACTAAAATTTACGTGATTGATCCTATTATAATAGTTTTATTTAAGTAATATATA
>JAKGSA010001171.1:0-14154 GCA_033558755.1 Philaethria dido | reverse complement strand
CTTAATAAATACCCCGTCCTGAAACCCTCAGGAAAAAAGGTACCTATTAGTAATTATTATTATCCTTTACCCCGTTATATTGAATTAATAAGTTTATAAGTATTTTAGTTTATATTTAGTTAATAAGTAAAACTATGTTATTAAAAAGTTTATAAATGTATCGGTTGTGGGCTATATTCCTGTCGTCAAGATGAGAGTTGACCTGATGATTGTTGCACTGGAGTTTGGGGAGTGTGGTGTGTTTGCGATGATTGGGTTACGAAAACGGTATCTCCAAGTACTTTACTGATTATGGTGGATGAGTGTAATGCTGCTTGTTTTTGAAGGATGTGAATGTTTATGTGTGCGTCTAACTTGTCACAGTACCGCCTAAGACTCTTCGTCACTACTCCTGTGGCGCCTACTATTATCGGAATGGTCGTGACGGTGTAGTATATATAAGTAATATATATAATATTCATTCTAATTATTAAATATAATGTTATATAATAATTTACCTTTATAAATAAGGTTTTAAGGGCTGAGTAACGGTTCTTATATTAATTGAAAACATTCCGAGCTCGTGAATCAAGAACAGGGTCGAAAGTCGACTACGCTGTAACTGTATTTAACGGGAAGCGTACAGTATTTTAGCGAGATTATTAAGTTATTGTGACAATACCATATGTTTTATATTTTTAAATATACAGTTGGCTTAAATTTATAAACTAAAATTCAATTTCAGTTTATAGAAATAATTGCCTCACAATTTATATAAGTTTACATATAAATTAGTTGGAAATACAAATGTATGCCAAATACACTACCTCTAGAAAAAAAAAACATTGACTTTTTCTTATTACTATTGACCTTTGGTAATTTAAACTAATGAAAAATTTAACTAAACGCTATTAGTAAACTACAGGTTGTCGCCTGCGATGTACCAGTTTCGTTTTTTACCTTCCCGCGGGAGTTTCTTTAAATATTGGCACATAAAGTTAATTTTTCTACGTCCAGTGATTTTGGTAAAGCAGAAGTACCTAAGGAAAGAGTTTTATATCTATTCATTGACCTTAATAAGTTATGACATATAAACGTACAATCAAATAATGATGAAAAACGAGATTATTTACTGCAGTCTATGCTTTGCTTCAATCATGTAAGTAATACTTAATAGTAGTTGCATGTCATTTCCATTACATAAATGAAATATATGTTATTTTACTTAACATACAAAAAGTTACAAATTCTACATTCAGTTAAATTATGTTGTGTTTTTTACTTTAGTATTTTTTGTTGATTTTTTCTCGAGGAGCGTGATATCTACATAAGACAAGAGGTTAAAAGCTCTTGCTTTTTTCTATCGGTATTTTTATATTTTTCCATTCTACCAGGTTCTTAACTGCTTAAGCGAGGTCAAGGGTCGATACAAAAGTTTATATTCGTTATGGTTCCCACAAATCTAAAATTATTTATGGTGAAACATAAATTTATTTTTACATTTTTGTGCTTCTAATTGGTTTCTTTTTTTTGTTGACGTTGATTTTTATATGCATGTGTAGTAGTTTTGTTATTTGCAATTCGTATATTTCCGTTGATGTTTTGATATTTATTTTTGATTATGACACCATTATATTAAAACCTGAAAAACTTTGGTTCCCTTCTCATGAAAATTTAATTTGGTTTATTTTAATAGATATGCGGACAGCCGAGTATGAAAATTGGCATACATATAGTTTATAATTCATTAGAAATACACTAAATTAATAAAAGAATTATAACACTACCATGTGTTTGACACAACTAAAGTGTATTTAGTCAAAAGTGACTTACACATTGCTAAGACAACGCGTAGTTTACGCGTCAATGGGATCATGACGATCATCATCCGATCATTCAGATGTATACTTTATAAAGTACTAAACATTTTTAAGATTATATATATTTCTATTTTAGTTGTTATGTTAATTAAATAAGAAAAATGTTCTAGTCACTTAATTTCCAGTAAAACTTTAGGATATTTTTCTGTTCATTTCATTAGAATGTCTAGTAGCGTCTTCACCTTACTTGTAGGATGAGTAATTATACAATTAACTCAACAAGGCGCCTTATTATATAAAGGTCGAGGGGAAACTTTGTTTTTGTATGAAATAAGAAACAACTCTCATTGTTTGTTTGTTTGTTCTAAATTTCCTTCATCTACGTTTTTGGCACAACTGCTGTTTGTAAGTCTGCCGTACTTAGTAGCAAATCTTCATATAAATTGTTTTTATTGATTTTATGTTAAGTCGTCGTTTATGTGTTGTACTTTGTGTATTTTATCATAAAGAATATTTTACGTTGATGGAACCTTAATATCTCATAAAATGTTACATGATATATAAGAAAAACCTCCAAAACGGTTAGGCTGCGAATATTTTAATAAAATTTTACTATCTAGTCAATCTGGACATTTTTGTCCTGGACTCATATTATTTTTGTTACTCATAAAAATGAATACAAACTTCGTAGACTACATAGATGTTCCATTAACAGCCTTATTTCTCAGCATATTGAAACGTGACGAAATAAATTGGCCCAACAAAAATATCCGTCGATATAATGGATTATAGAAAGACCTCGTCGTCAATAAAATAATGCTAGAGCTCTCCGATCAATTGACTCAAATGCAATAAAATTTATATCGGCTATGAATTTTTTCAACATGAAAATCATGTGGTGGCTTACTATATACGGAATAGTTTTGGCTCCGAATAACATGGAACGTTATAAAATCCTAAAGCACAAACTGCGAAACTTAAGATATCAGCGAATCATAGTTATCGTAAAATACTTCTTGTGTTAGCAGCTCTGTATGAAATCTACATTTAAAATGAAGCAATCAATTACGAGAGAAACATTGTATAGGCCGTGTACTAATTTTCAATACAATTAAGTTCTGATATGCTGTCTGTAAAACGGGAAAAGGCGATTTAATTTTGTGCTAGTGCTGTTAGAGTACATCACAGTGAGGCTTTTTATGTTATTTCTAATTTTTGCAATGAACTCTACAAACAGTACAGAGAAGTCAAATACAGGACAAAATAACATAATACTCATATTCAGACGAATGTTACGTGATGTTTTCAAACCCACTATTTTCAACACTAAGCGCTATTAAGTAATATGAAGTACCCAAGTTATAATAAAAAATAAAAAAAACGAAAAGGTTCAAAACACCATTTGTCAATATTAATCTACTGTAGACCGAAAAATTCTTGAAGGGTACCTTTTAATTTTTTATTACAATCCTGTGTAAGCTAAAAATATTACACTCATCAATTCTTGCTCATTCCATTTTCTATTTAATAACCCCAATTCAGAACAAAACCAACCTAAGTGAATAAACACTTTTTCATTTCAATTTTATTATAATTAGAAAATTGTTTTCGTATAATAATTTTAATGAAAATGACGCTTTCATGGCGCGATTGGGAGATTTTATATAAGTGCTATGATTATTACATACATAGGTTCACGCTGTATCCCGCATATAGCAGGGTAGGCAGAGGGAACCTAGTGTTAAGACACTCTGTTGCCCACTTTCCGCCGAATTGAAGCATTGCGTGCTGAGTGCCGGAACTTAACGCCGCGCTTTGTCTTGTTACTAATCCCAGGAAATGAAAAATTCAATTTCCTGGAATGGGAATCTTACCCACAACCTGTCGCGTTTACAGTCGCACGCTTGTGCCTCTGCGTTACGACAGAAATATAAATATAGTATAGGCATATATTTCCTATATAATGGTAATGAAAATTACGCCTTCATGGCGCGATTGCGAAATATTTATATAAGTGCTATGATTACTGATAAGTAACTTTACTCTTTATCCTGCACAGCAAGATAGTCAGAGGGAATCTATTGTTAAGACATTACATCCGCCGCTTTTCATCATAATTTGAGACATTGTGTTATGTGGCGGAACTCAACGCCGCGTTTTGTTTAAGCAGAGAAAGTGAAAATAATTTTATTTTGATTATTCGCGTTCACATCCACTTACAGGTACAGTTGTTTACAGTCAGATGCTGTCCCATTGCACAACTAAATCGAAATTATATTCATTCTATATCTTGTACTAATATCTCTAATCTAAATAGATTCAGCGCGGTATTTAGAATAGTTGCAATGGAAGTAGAAAAATAATTTGATCTGTTAGATTAAGTGTGACATTTAGTTCTGCTTTTCAAAAAGAAATGGCAAAATTATGAGAAATATCCTTTATTCTTTTTTGATAAAGTTATAAATAAATATATCATTAATTCAAAGAGACAAAATTGTTATTTTTTTCTTTATTTCGGTTTTCTCTGATTATTACCTAACTACTAACCTTTTGTTAGGTTTTCTAAATTACTTCTATTATTGTACTTCTATTACTTGACTAGGCTTACACAACTAATATACTATAATTATAGTTATCTATATGTAAGTATCTCATAAAAGACACCAAAAAAATGTTGTCTGTGACTTAGTTGATATTTTATACAGTCCGTTAAATAATTACTTTTCAAATAAACTAAATTATCCTATAATTATTATCCAGAAAATACCAACAATTATTATCAGATTGTGTTACGTAGATAACTAAATCGTGTGTCAATTTAAGATATTTTCCAGCATCACGTGTCGGCCATCTCGGAAAGTAATTCAGTTTGGACCCTTGTAATGCGCGACCATAACATCCTAATAATAGTATTGACCGTTCACGACAATTTTGACTGCATAGATATTTATATATAACATGTGTTTTCGATATTTTAGTTTTGCCTTTCCTCATATAAGATTTTTTAGCTAAGTAAGTTGAGAGAATCTAGTGTTATGGCATTCCGTTCTCTACTTTTCTACTCTTTTCAAGATATGGTGAATAAGTGACGAAACCCCAACCAGAGCGAGTGCTGTCAGCCACTTTTCCACAATGTCACACTGTCTTCATATAAGTTCCAACTTCAAAAATATTTTACTACTTTTTTGAATTTATTAAGTATTTAGTTACTATTACTTTTAAAATGACAATTACGCAGATTCCAGAGAATAATGAATCATTAATTATTCTAAGTTACGCAATTGAACACACATATATAATAAAACTACACGTTGCGTGTACACATATATTCTATATTAAAAATAAAGCTTATAAACAATGTTGAGCATTAATTTAAAGCAAAAAGCTGTTCATTAAATATTAACACATTACACAGTCCGTTAAATAGTTACTATAGAACTAACAGCCAATTTAATTTTACCTGGAAACCTTCAACTGTTTCCGCAGATGAAAGTAATTTTTATAGCAATAATATAATAAATATTCATTTTATATATTTACATATGATGTAATAGAGGTATATTTTCAATCTTATGATTTTATTTCATCGCAAATGTTCTACATACACGTGTACATCAAAGAAATGTTTTATGCATAGTAAATTAAAAACGTCTGGAAATAGAATGAATATAAATCGACCTACTTCTTAAGATCAATCTGAGCACGATTCGTTATAATTTGTGTTACCTTCCTCTTTTAGCTTAGGTTTAAATGTTAAGGGTAAAGAAGATGCCACTAGCCTACATTGACTTAGTGGTCTAAGAGTGAGTCATAACACATGGTCCATAATATTCATCCGATGACGGTCGATCTCTAAAGTGATCATCTTAAGAATTTGTTCTTAAGATTTCTATTTTGGATTTTTCTTATTGTATCTCTTGATAATAAATTTGGCCATGAATGATGTTTCTAATTTGTCGTTTAAAAGAATACACACAGTTAAATGAAACAAATTAGTAAATCTAATGTTTTTTAATTGTATTTTAAAGTCAAGACTACGTTGTTTTCTTTATCTATGTGTGATGGGAACTAACTTTGGATCCACTTTCTTACGTAAATTATGCGGACAGAAAATATGAAATTTGGCAAAGTAAAGTTTTATATGTAGAAAGAAGTACAATAAAATTAATTGAATAAAATAATGTTACACGCACTACCATACCCTTTTTTGCACCAGACATTTTTTAAGGGCAACGTGTATTTTACTTGACAAGTCTACTAAAGTATTGTGAAACGTGAAATAATTTGTGATAATTTCTGACTAATTTCATTTAAAGCTGGTATTAGCAGCTTACACAATCTGCACTTGAGTGTAACTTCCTTATGCATAATAGAACATTCCCTTTGGGCTGTTTACTCGCACAGTACATGCGTTTAATCCTTTGCTAGTAACCGTTGGTTTGCTGTTGGTGCATAGGCTAATTAATTACGTATTACTCAATACTATAATTATAAATAGTGAAAATAAATTAATTTAAATATATTATAAAATTTATAAGCAGAACCTATTATCAAAATAAAGAACAGAAGTGATTTGTCTTGCTAAAAACTCATTTTTACCATTTTAGATACTTAGTCATTTTTTGTTTATATAAAATGAATAACAGTTTTAATTGATGAAAATGTCTAATTAATCAATTAATTGTTATAGGTTTTAGAAAAGTCTTAAGGTTAGTAACTATAAGTTCGCAGAACCAACGGTACCTCCAGGAACGGTACACTTGGAATCTCTTGATGAGGATTTATCGACGTAGATGTTTGTTTAAAGAAAGGGCTTTGAAAAACAAGAGATTTATGTATAACACCCTCATTCACGACGGCTTAGCACAATCCCGTTAGCGTTATTGGGGGCACAACTAAACTCATAATCGAATTATCATCAGAAGTTACCATCGTATCAAAACTTTCCAGCGATATTGACGTTTAAGTAAATACAATAAGGGTTATGGTAGCTTGCGTTAATAACGCCATTATAATGTGGTTTTGTGTATGTTAATACAACTTGTGTTTACTCCCATGGAGCTTTCGTAAGAGAACGAATTATGTGAGTTTTATTGGTGATATAGCCGGTGATATGCCTGTTTCCGCTCGTGTTCGTAGAAACTGATATGATTACTCACACCGTGTAATTGGAACATACATTATTTAAGATTATTCAAACACTTTTTTCAATTTATACTGTTTTTTGTAATAATTGGGTGGCTATTAGAGTTATCTCAACTTATCAGTGCTGTAGCATTCTAAACTGAACTGTAAAGCAATAAATAACATGCAAACATCACTTTCTGCGAGTCTCAAATAAAAAGTGTATCCAATGAAAGTAAAATATGGCATTAAAGTACACATGTTAAGAAAAGAATAATGTAGTGTTATGCGTTGCATATTTAACAAATGGTACTATGTTTGATGGTTAGGCGTACTAATTATCGCCAATCGTAATGATAGTCTCGTCTGCTCTTGCTCGACTCGACTGCTTTGCATAAAAAAATCAGTCTGGAATTTAAATTTTAATTTCCAGTACTCGGTAAATACACATGAAAATAACTTGAAATATTTTGAGGTGCTATAAGTCTAGGTAGTAATTGAATACGATTTTTTCTTTCTTATTTTGTATTATGACACATATAATATTATAATTTATTTATTTCTTGTTTCAGGTATGTTGGCAGAACTAGTTTTCATAATGTTCGCTTGGAATAACACGCAAAATAAATATTAATCGTAAGTTATTTATACAAGAATAAAATTATCATAAAAACATTAGCAAATATTATCTTTGATGTACAAATAAAGTAAAATTACCTAAAATCCTGTTACTGGCTTTAATTGATTAAATGATAAAAGGTTAAAGCAGGGATTAGTATCGCGTTACCTGATACAGGTTTAAACGCACCTTAAAGTAGAAAATGGCAACTATTAACGAACATATTGTAAAGCAAAATAGACTGAAGAAATATTTTTTAGTAAGAAATGTTCAAATAACGCCTGTCACGGCGCAGAGGCACAAGCGTGCGACTGTGTACGCGACAGGTTGTGGGTTCAATTCTCACTCCAGGAAATGGAATTTTTCATTTCCTGGGTTTGGTAACAAAGGCAAAGCGCGGCGTTGAGTTCCGCCACTCAGCACGCAATGCCTCAATTCGGCGGAAAGTGGGGAACGGAGTGTCTTAAAACTAAGTTCCCTCTGCCTACCCTGCTATATGCGGGATACAGCGTGAAGCTATGGATGGATGGATATACAAATAAAGTTATTTTTTCAAGAGTTTTAGTTTATAAAGAAATAGATTTGGATTACTTAAAGTACTTTCAAGGACGCAGATGAGCCTGGCTAATGAAATTTTCTACACTTTTCGTTTCGTAAACTTATTTCAGGCATGAAACAATGTATCCTAATCCCACTATTAAGAAGAATTTTTACGAGGTTTTGTTATATTTTCATACTTCACGGTTTTATCTTGCATACATGCCGAATAACTCAAATAGAAAGAATCTAGTGTCAAGACACTCTGTTCGCAGCTTTGGAGGATTTAAATAATTTAAATATAATCACTGCCATGAGTGGGAATCGAAACGCTGTTTAATTTCGTCACGATGGTTACGGTATTGGTTTTATATATTGGATAGTTGGATTTTGAGTATAAATAGAGATTCAGACAATTACATAGTTTTCCTTAAATATACAGAGAGAAAATAGCATTAAGGTATTCTGTTTACCAGTTTCCGTCTGTAAATGGTAAAATGGAAATGATTATATTAAATATTTCTATACCTTTAAAATTATAGTTGAGCTTATCATAATATACCTAATAATAAGACAATAGCAAGTCGCACGACTAGACCCGAATGAAACTGGTTCCTATAAACAGAACTTTTTATGGTTCGGTCGATAAGGATAGAAAAGCTTAGTCTTAAACCTCTGGTACAATATTTACTTTTAAAATAAGGGGGACGTTTTAAAATTATGCAACGGGTATACATAAATGATAAATGAGCTATAGGTGGAAATGAAAACAATGTATGGTAGCTGCTTTTTCAGTATATCAGGGTCGTCAATGAGGATCTATTGTTAGTTAAGATACTGTTTTCAACTTATTGCCCAAAATTTAATTATTGCGAGTTAAGTGGCGGAACTCAACGCCGCGTGTTGTCTTGTCAGAACGAAGAAATGAAAATCATTCAAATCCCTCGAGAAGGAATCGAACCCACAATCAATCGCAATTACAATCAGAAAAAAACTACTTTTACTAAAAAAATGACATTACAAAAATAAACTTAATTATATTTTTGGTAACAATATTTATCAAAAATTTTATTTATATGTAAAAGTCCTTAAATTAGAAAGTTGTTACCAAATCATTTTGTACTCAAATGTTACACGTTTGACCTTTAGATGCCGGTTTCGTAAGACCCTATTTGAGATTTAACTAAATTGGTTAAAAGCAAATATACGAGAATTTTAGGTAAATATTAAAAAAGACAATTTGAAAAGTTAAAAAAGACAAATAGTAGAAATAAACATAAAGATTTCTATATATCTTTTAAATTATTGATGATGATGTTTTGTTGTTAATTGTGATGATGATTAAGTTACTATTACAATGAAAATTGTAAATAATATTTAGTATTTTTATTTCCTGGGTCTGGTAACAAGGAGAAGCGTGGCGTAAAGTTCCGCCACTCAGCACGCAATGCCTCAATCCGGCGGATAGTGAGGAACGGAATTGTTGAAAGGGAACAGAGTGTCTTAACACTAGGTTCTCAGGTTCCCTTTACCTCCCCTGCTATATGCGGGATACAGCCTGAAACTAAAAAAAATACAATGATTAATTATAAAATATTGTTTTAACATTTTTAACGCCTGTCGTGGCGCAAGGGCACAAGCATGCGACTGTAAACGCGTCAGGTTGTGGGTTCGATCCCCACTCTAAGAAATGGATTTTTTCATTTCCTGGGTTTGGTAACAAGCCAAAAGCGCGGCGTTGAGTTCCGCCACTCAGCATGCAATGTCTCAATTCGGCGGAAAGTGAGGAACGGAGTGTCTTAACACTAGGTTCCCTCTGTCTACCCTGCTATACACCCTGCTGCGGGATACAGCGTGAAGCTATGTTTTAACATTAATTTAAAGAAAAAAAACACTAAATGACTTTGTTTAATCACTTTAAAAACAGTATAAGTTCACAGTGTCATTACGCTAAAGGATTATTTGTCCGTTCGAACCGTCACGTCACTGAAGCCGTTTAATTCATCACGTTCTCGTCTCGAATTTGCCAGACTTGGGGTTGTCTACCTCTGCATTAAGATAATATATACCCAAAGAAAATTTTTTATCCTGGCTTTAAGGAAAACAACTATTATAGCCTGTGCATAGGCATTAATAGTTACTTCTAACAGTTTAAAAATTTCACTGACTTTTCCCAATTTAGTTTCTAAAATGTATGATGCCTGAGCCTCAGGTTTAAGACACTCAATTTTCATAATATTTAGTCGTTAATCAATTTTTTTCTTATATACGAGTGCGGTGTAGTACAAATAATTTGAATAAAATCATTTGCCCGAGTGGAAATCGAACTCATAACCAATAGATAGCATTTTGTATATTTTTTCTCTTGAAGGTTTCTTTTGGATCATTTTTTTATATGTTAAAATAATTTCGCAGTAGGTAATGAACCAACTGGTTACTGTGAAATTATTTAGACGTATATAAAGTATCTTTCTTGCAATAAACTCAACAGTTTTAATCCTTTTGTTGCCTAATTAAATAGAAATATAACATTTTAAGCATTTAGTGCAGTAATAAAATAAAGACAATCTTTATGTTCTACTCACTTTAAACTTAAAGTAAATTTTATAACAGCTATTTAATTTAAATGAAAAATTTTATTGACAGAGCTCTAGTAGCTCTTTTTATCTTAGGGATTATGTGAAAAATCTTAAGCTTATTTTATATTCTGTATTATTTTTAACAAGCTGTTTTAGCTTCATGCCATTCTGGCCCAATTCTTGCCTTGCTTGAAAATTTGCAAGCATGTCCGGGTTCGATGTTAATATAATATTTTACAGCATGAAACGGATAGCTTTGCCTGGACAATTAGGATAGTGAGAAAAAAAGTTTAAACTTGTCCTTTTTTTAACTGATTTGTTACTTTTATGATATTTTTATTATTGGATTAATATCAAGTATTGCTTAGTTATGAATAAAATTAAATGAAAATGCATTAAATTTATAATTTCTTGGATATTTTATTCCAATGAAGTAACTTTATTTAAATATTAGATTACACTAGGTTTTCTCTATGTGGAAAAAAGCTTCAAGTTGTTAAGAAAACTGTTTATTTATTAGTGATTTTAGAAATGATGTACTTATTTATAATGTTACCTATTATATAAATATTATAATATTAGGAAAGTTATTTGAATAGTCAAAGACACTAGAAACTAAACACTTGCCATAAATTTAACAGACAACAGACATTCTAAATTGCATTTGTTGAGCCGTTCATAACTTTGAGACACGGATAGCTGGTTTAAATTTTCCACTATTTATAGCTGTAGTTCTACTGTATTTTAAAATATTTCGATCGATTTTTTAAAAGTTAGGAGATAAAAACCAATGTGGCGTAACGAGACAGTGTCCTGATTTAAACATGATGACTGTAGGTTCAATTCCACTTGAAGAATTATTAGAATCATTTCTCATTATGGGGATAAAGGGTGCGTGACGTTGGTCTGCGATTTATTAAAGTTTAAAATTGCAAAATGAGCAGTCCGGGCACCACGCGACACTACATGAGTGATGACCATTATCTTGAGATAATCGCATAGTTTATTAACAGTACTAAATGAAATAAAAATAAGGTATATGTAAACGTACACTTCATTTAGGACCGTTTTAAGATAACAATATTAAAGTTTTTATTCCAGTCATTACGATATGTGTTCACAATATTATTGATGGTTGGCAACGCATCTACAACATCTCTGGTGTTGTGTAGATGTCTATGAACGAAGAGTAACCACTTACCATCAGGTAGTCCCTTCTGCTCGTTTTGCCAAATCCGTTATCAATAATAAAAAAAAAATTATCGTTTTATGAAAGTCGTATAAAATAATGTTCTTTTACTATGTTTCAGTTTCTGCCACCCGCAAAAATATCAGTTCTAGTGAAATAAAAGCCAAAAAACAATATAGAAAAGATACAAAATAATATTGTATAGAAATCTGTTATTTTATATCTTGAAACCAATGCAAAATAATTACCTGATATTTTTTCACTTTCATATAAAAGGTGTGGTTAAGGTATCTATCGCATATAATATCGTATAGTATATGAATCACATGTTCGAGTTACGCATGACAAACAATGAATGAAAATAACTTTGTGATTATATACTTATGAAGAAGTTTAACGATAAATCATAAAATGTCTTGGCTCCTTTTGTATTAGCTGTTTTGATTTCCATTTAGACTCCTTACTATATAGAATTGTTGCACTATCGCTAATGCCATTATAAGTAATGCATATATTTCATTATCAACTCAATTGTTTTTTATGTGTGTTACCGCATAACTTTATACTGTGTAAATCAATTCTCACTTGACCCTTTTCAATATATGATAGCTTTGAGTTGATGTGTGGAACATACATTTAAATTTAGGTAAAATCTGACGAGTAGTTTTCCGCTCCTCAATTTCCGCCAAATTGAGGCATTGCGTGTTGGTGGCGGAACTCAACGCCGCGCTTTTTGCTGCTACCAAACCCAGGAAATGAAAATACTAACATTTCCTGGGTGAAATCGAACCCACAACCTGTCGTGTTTACAGTCGCACGCTTGTGCCTTTGCGCCACGACAGGCGGAACGGAATTGTTGTAAGAGAACGGAGTGTCTTAACACTAGGTTCTCAGGTTCCCTCTGCCTATCCTGATATATGCCAGGGATGTGCGTGAAGTTAAAAAATCTTTTTTGTTAAAATCATGGTACTAGACAATTTAGATTTCAACTTAACCAATTGTCTTTTTCCTTTAAATTTTACCTAAAAACATATATTTTTGGAGAAATTAACAAAAAAAAAAAAAAAATCTAGCACAATCTTTTACAAGCAATCTTTAACATACATAACATTTTTCTTTTATATCTAAAAGCATTATTAGACACGCAAGAACTAGCAAAGGAGAATTAACTTGAGTCGAATATGATCTGCGCTGGCGCTGGTCAGCGGGGTCAACGACCGCGCAACCTCGGGCGAATGTCCAGTGACATAAGGCACGACATTCTTCAGTGATCCAGATGAAGTGTAGTGATATATTATGTTCGTTGAATTCTTTTATTTAGCATTTGCATTGAAACTTTTTTTTACTTTTTTTTTACTTTTTATACTCCAAGTACTTACTTGGGGTATAAAACCGTGCCATGTACCTTCATATATGCTTATGAGAGAATGTAATAGTGTGTATGTAAAATAATAAAAAAAATATTTGTAAATTGTTTTGAGATTGATAATTAAAGCTATATTCTCCTTTAAGGTACTATTGTGGTGGAGTGCGAATACTTATATCTAAATGCGGTGTTTGTGGGTTCTATCTTCGCTCTGTGAAATGATAATATTTAAATTATGTTTAAATCTCCGATCGGAAGATAAAGCTCAATCGTGCATAATCTCGAGTTCGGACGAAAAGCGATTACGAAAGTGTCTTGACACTAGATTCTTTTTTCTTACCCAAGCGATAGAGAGCGCAAAGCTGCTTTTTTATTCTTTTATATTCTTCATTAATGGTGATAATCCAATAAATTCTATTTTTATTCTATCGAAAATATTATTATGACATAATTTTTAAGTACTTTTAGATTTGAATAGAACCTGTCCTTGTGAAAAATAAAGCAACCGTACAACACCGTAATCTCATAACGTTTCACACCGTTTTCCTTATTCTCTGATTCACAATCGTTACCGTTAACTCTGTAGACAGTATTGGTATGGCTTTTTTATATATTTTTTTAGTTTTTTTTTAATTTCACGCTTTATCCCCCATATAGCAGGGTAGGCAGAGGGAACCTGAGAACCTAGTGTTAAGACACTCCGTTCTCCACTTTCCGCCGAATATAGTTTTTAATTTTTAGATAGATTTTTTAGTTTTTACTTCTAATACGTACATATACAAGACTAGCAATTAAGTAACATAATCGACATCCCAAAGGGTTAAGACTTTAGATGACTCAGACTAACATATGGTTTTTTGTGTAATCTATAAAAATAATATGAACATATCTATGTTTTTTTAAGGAAAATCATAATTATGTACGCAACAGTTGGGAAAATA